>ML682006.1:24512879-24575332 GCA_007922195.1 Podocnemis expansa
CCTGCTCCCCTTCAGCACCCCCATATCCTGCCATCACCCAACCTTTCTCTGCCCCCATTTCCTATCCCTGCCCCCTTCACCACCATACCTCCTGCCACCCCCCTTCTCTGCCCCATCTCCTGCCCCTGCCCCCTTCACCACCCCTACCTCCTGCACCTGCCACCATCCTCTCCTTCTCTGCCCCATCTCCTGTCCATGTCTGTCTTCACCACTTTGACACCTCCTGCCTCCCATCCTCCCCTTCACTGCCCCCATCTCCTGCCCCTGCTCCCAGCCATCCCTTCAATACCCCCAACTTCTGCCCTTGCTCCATTCCTCCACATCCCATTCCCTCATTCCTCCTGGGCTGGGGCCCGGACAACATGGAAAGGGGGCCCACCAAATTATACTTTAACCACTGGTTCTTCATAACAGAGGATGGTTAGATGATGTGGAAAAGCTGACTTTGTCATTGCAGCCTGTGTATCTGCTCTGTAAATTGGGGACACTTGATCCTTCAGAGATGTCAGTCTGACACCTTATATCAACATTACTGTCAGTTTAAAAAAAAAAAAAGAATGAACTGTTGTACACAGGAGGCATTCAGGCTGGCTGAGTTCCTTATCAGTAGTATTTTGAGTTGCATAAGAACTAAATGAACAATGCTATATTATGCTACTCTTCATTACATGTCCCCCTAGAAAAAAATCAATGATCTAATTCTATCAGGACTTCATTAATTAGCATCAGAAGCCTCCTGTTTGGTTCTTTTGCCATCCTTATCCCGTATGAATGCTATAAAACCTCCATTGTTTCTCCCACTACTCCCACAATCAGATTCATGCAGCATATTCTCTCTGTCTGGATAAAACTGGAGGGCTGATGGTTTTGATTCCAAGTACTATGGAACAAGGAGCGGAATTTCATATAAGACTATAGAGGACCTAGAGCTAAGGAATGCTGATCTGGGTTTAGGTGCAACTATGCTATTCATCTTGAATAACAATATATATGAATAAAGAAATCTTACACAGTTGTAGGTAGTTCTCTCACTTCTGTAAGTTCACCCATCTTCGAAGCATCTGAGGAAGTGGGATCTTCTCCCACGAAAGCTCATGCAAAAAATAAATCTGTTAGTCTTAAAGTGCCACACAACTGCTTGTTGTTTTTTTACTGGACTTGACTAACATGGCTATCCCTTTGGAAGTTTTCTCACTGCCTGCCCTAAATATATCAGTCATTGTGTGACCTTCCTGTTATTTATCAGCATTTCTTTAGCGATTTGGGCTTTTTTTTTTTTTTTTTTTTTACTGTTTTGACCTGAGCTTTGAGTTTGATCTCTGATTTCTTGTGTGACAGAGAAAGTTGGAAAGTTTCTTTATCATGCACCATTTGAGAGGGAACCAGTAAAGCAGCACTGTCACCACTGTGTGGGGTTCAACAAGAGCAACTTTTTACTTATTAGTATGGAAACCAGGCCCAAATAATTGCAAAAAGCTAATTACTGGCAAGGTCAGAACTTTTGTTCAGACTTCCAAGAGTGTGATAAAGACAGTAAAAAGTTGTGCAACCTAATGGAATGAATGTGAGACTAGGGGGCAGGAAGTCCTGAATTCTAATTGTGGGTCTATTGTTGACTTGCCTTCGCAAAAGGCCCCTAGGACAAAATTTTCAATTTTTTAACATTTATTTATGTTTGCAATGCCTACTGTTTTGAGTGTCCAACCTGAGGTGCCTTGGGCCTTGAAGTGCAGAGCACCTCTGAAAATCAGGTCCAGACTGTTTCAAATTGGGTGTCCAAAATCAGAGGCTCGTTTGGAAAACTGTGGCCTTAATCTTGGCAGGTTACAGTAGGGATCCTGATACATATTTATCTGCCAGACGTGGGTCTTGTGAGAATTTAATTAGTTAATGTCTGTATAGTGTTTAGAAATTGTAAAATAGTAGCTAAGTGCTAAGTATTATGATTCTTATGATGCCAGTATTAATCACTGCCAATCATCCCTTTTGCGAATGAAATTCTGCACTGAGCTAGTCCATAATATGCTCTAAAGCAGTGGCACTTAGCTATTCACATCTAGAAAATCACTGTGTCATCAGTTGGAGCCCCAGCAAGTCACAGAATTAATCATATTAGATTTTAAAACAAATATGTACAATACACATTTATTATAAAAAAAAAAAAAGTGACATTTGGGCTATGTCAGCACTACAGATGAGAGGGTGTGATTTCCCCTGCTCGTGCACGCATATTCTCAGTGAGCAAGCAGGAGTGTAAATTGAGTGTGCCTCTACTCAGTGTAGCTAAACCATGCTGCTTCTGCCCCTATCCATGCTATCACAGCTCTGCTGTAATTTATACCCACTCTTACTCAATGAGAACTGGAGCAAGTGTGTACAAGACCAGGGGACTCTCATCCCTAGATCATCATGTAGACACAGCCTATAAGGGACAACTAGGTAAGCTCACTTTCATCCGAAAATGCTGGGAGGCAATTGTTACAAGTAACAGCAAATGTATTATAATTTAAGAGATTAGAATATATTTTTTCTGCTTCCTTTTCTTAGCACACTGACCAGCATCTGCAGTTCTTTAATCAGCACTTTGTGTACAACTGGCTCCAGGGCATCCATGCACGGACACTAGGAAATGAATCAGTTTCTTGTGGTGGTTTGTGGAATCCTGTAGCTTGTTGCATCCCAGAGTTGGCTTTAAATGAGATCCAGTCCTGCCTTGTGGCAAAGTCTGACAGCTAAACAAATCTGAAGTCAAACTGCAAAGGCCAAAAATGTCCCTTTGTGGGGAATCTAGTCCTACCTGCTAGAGTGGGGTTTTTTTTCCAACTCTCCTCTACTCTCATTCTCCCTATAAGAAAGGCTAAGAGGTCATCCTTTTCCTACCAGTTCATGGTGTCAAATAGGTTAAATAGGGACTACAGTTTCTTTTCTCATTACAAGAGGAAATTTTGCTTTCCTTTTCCCCTCACCTTTAATATGCTATTCTCCACTATTTGTATCTAAGCTACTACATTGATTTGCTATAAGTCTGACCTGATTCTATGACTTACACTTTCCTACATTTATTTTCTTTCCATTTGTCAGTAGTTCTCCATCTTCAAATGTCTGAGGAGTGGGGTTTTCTCCCATGAAAGCTCATGCAATAAATGTTAGTATTTAAGTGCCACTAGATTCCTTGTTTGTTTTACTGAACTTAGACTGACATGGCTACCACTTTGGAATGTCTCTTTTTGAGTGTCTGCTTCTGCCATCCTTTAGGTATCTATTTACTCAGAGTGCTTATAACTGGATAACCAGGCCATCTGAGACTTCCTCAACTGGCTCTAAGGGCCCAGCATACCAACTAGAAACTCTTACACAAAATGGGAGGAAAATATCAATTTTGTTTAAAAAGTCTGGGAGGTGGTGGAGAAGGCAAATTAACTTTCCTAAAAGGAATACTTTTAGTGACAGTGATTAGTGTCAAATTGTCAGTCTCTTTTATACATTTATAAAACTGACTAAATCAAGGTTACAATATTAGACATTTTTCACTTACGTTAGTTTGATATTGGCACAGATACTGATTGTATTCCCCTGTCTCTCTCTGCCTGTGTTGTTTTGGGACCTGATCCTGCGAAGATTCTTGCTAGCCAACTTCAGTTCCCAGCAAATTGGTTGAAACTGTCGTTAAGAACAGAATTATCAGACATGTAGATTAACCTGATTTGGTGGGGGAAACAGTCAACATGGCTTGTGTAAAGAGAAATCACACCTCACCAATCTAGTAGAATTCTTTGAGTCTTTGTCACTAAACATGGATGAGGATGATTCAGTGGATGTAGTATTCTTAGACTTTCAGAAAGCTTTGGACAATGTTCCTCAAGAACGGCTCTGAAGCAAGGTAAGCAGCGGGCAAGAGAGATGGTTCTTTCATGGATCAGGAATTGGTTAAAAGATCAGAAACAAAGGATAAGAATAAATGGTAAGTTTTCAGAATGGAGAGAGGTAAACAGTTTCATCCCCAGGGGTCTGTACTGGGTCCACTGCTGTTTAGTTTTGTATTCATAAATTCTCCGGCAAATGAGGTAAACAGTGAGGTGGCCATATTTGCAGACTACACAAAATTACTCAAGATACCTAAATCCAAAGCAGACTGCAAAGACATATAAAGGGATCTCACAACACTGGGTGCCTGGACAACAAAATGACAGATGAAATTCAATGTTCATAAATGCAAAGTAATGCACTTTTGGAAAACATAATCCCAACTACAAATCCCAAATACAGAATGATGCATTGGCTAAATTAGCTGTTTTCGTCTGGGAAAGAGATCTTGGAGTCATTGTGGATAGTTCTCTGAAAACATCTCCTCAATGTGCAGCAGCAGTCAAAAAGGCTAACAGAATGCCAGGAACCATTAGGGAAGGGATAGATAAGATAGAGCGGATCATAATCTCTCTGTCTCTCTCTCTCTCTCTAAAGCCATGATATGCCTACAAGTTGAATACTGGTGCAGATCTGGTCTTCCCACCTCAGAAAAAAAATTAGAATTGGAAAAGTTATGGAAAAGGGAAACAAAAATATTAGGGATATACAACAGCCTGCATATAAGGAAAGAGTAAAAAAGATGGGGACTTTTCAACTTTAAAAAGAGATGACTAAGGGTTGACATGTTAGAGGTCTATTAAAATCATTAATGGTGTGGAGAAAGTGAATTAAGGAAGCATTATTTTCTCCTTCATGAAACACAAGAAGGGGGTCAGCCAATGAAATTAATGAACAATAGGTTGAATACAAACAAAATAAAGCATTCTTCCCCCAACACACAGGAGATGTGAGGATAACGGGGGTTCAAAAAAGAACTAGATAATTTTCTGGATGATAGGTCCATCCATGGCCATGAGTCAGGAAGGTAAGGAAGTAGTTTTCAAACTTTTTTTCCTCAGGATTTATTTGAAAAAAAAAATCATTTATGCCTGCAATTGAACAATTACATCTTTCAGAAAGGCAGTCCAATCTTGCAGCATCAACAGCATCAGGAGGTGCCTCAACACAGTACCTGAGGATCTGCGACCCAGTACTGGGCCCCAGACCACAGTATGAAAACCTTTCAGGTAAGGGATGCCATTCCATGCTCAGAGTGTCTCTAGCATCTGTTTGTCAGAAGATGTGCATGGATGATGGGATAGTTCACTCAAAATGATTGCCTGATCTGTTCATGCCTTCTGAAACATCTTGCATTGGTACAGATGGAAGAGAGGATGCTGGGCTACATCAACCATTGGTCTGACCTACTGTGTCCATTCTTCCTGATGAGACATTGTCTGGCTGCCTTAGGTTAGAAAGATGTTTGGTGTGCCTTCAGAGACATATACACACTTAACTGGCTTGACTTACGAGGGCCAGTGCAACACAGTAAGCAGGGTAAGTGTTGCAGGGGGGTGCCGACATGTGAGGGGTGCCAAAATGGGACGGTGCCGTTGCGCTCCCTTGTGACGTCACTCATCTGTGCCGGCATCTGCTGCACTGCAGGGGGGGCGTCATAAATGCTAGTGCCGTTCCTGTGACTTAATGGGGTTACTTGGTATGCATACTTCTTTTCGGGATTGAGGCCATAAATCGCCAAATTTTTTTCTTGAAGCAACCACAGCATCATCATTCTGAGGATGTCTAATCTTATCAAGTCTGAGCAGAGACCTGTATGCATACGGCTCAAGTGTTACATGCTGAGTAATGCTGGTCCAATAGTGATTAGGTATAGCAAAAAAATCTCACAGATATCGGATGTTTGAAATGTGAATGCTATGCTGGTGCAGTAATCATCTTTATATGTATAAGAAAAACTTTTTTTTTTTTTTTTTAACTTGGAAAACCTCAAGAGCTTGAGTATTTTCCCTCAGGGCAGACTGGCAGAGGCTCAGGATTTTTCTTCACCTTTCTCTGTAGCATGGCACAGGGCACAGTTCACTTGCTCGTGGATTTTCTATACCTTAAAGTCTTTAAACCATTATCTGAGGACTTTAATAACATAGATTAAAAGTTTATTACAGAGTGAATGAGGTTTTGTGGCCTGCATTGTGCAGGAGGTTAGACACCGGGTTAGATGATCATATCAGTTCCTTTAGTACATGGTATGCATTAAACATCTTGTAAAATAGACACTTTCTCAAAATACAGGATAATATGTGCAGCACTTTGCTATTACATATTTACCGAGACATCAGCCGAGGAGGTATAGGCACACACAGGCAGAGGTACCTAACCTGAAGTGCATGCAACCTAAGGTCCAAGTAAATACTTGCAGGCAGCACGAGGGCCTAATTTTAAACATGACACAAACTATGTGTGTAATGGAGGGGATGGAATACAGAAGCACGGTGTTTACAGTGGTAAAATCATGTGGTTCCTTGTGTATGCTATGGGCACAATCACATTATCCTGGCTTCAGTAGAGTTACTTTTTAGTGATGGTAAGTAAATTAACTCACTTCTTGTAGGCCAAAGACAATACAGAAGTGGTTTTTGTTTTTAGAGGAGATTTGCTTTGCATGTTATGTGGAGAAGATGTTATGTGGTACGGGGAATGAGGGGCATCACATGTGTAGGGTGCACCCAGTATCTGAAGAATCTGGTCTGTGCGTAACTTTGGGTCATCTAAGGCAGTGTTTTCCAACCAGTGTGCCATGGTATGCAGGTGTGCAATCAGGGCTGAGCAAGTGGGCCACAGAATTTTTTGAAAATCTACTCAAAGAGCTCTGGATTGGCTCATTGGCATTCATAAGTTTATTTGGAGACTATATGGTGGTGTGCCTCAAATTAATTAAAGGTAGCAAGGTGTGCCATGGCAGAGAAAATGTTGGGAACCACTGATCTAAGGTGTATTTCCACCACAGATCACAAAATACCTCCATGAGAAATATTTTTCTTAACCAATAGAAGCCTGAAAAGAGAGTAAATTAAATTTCTAAAACTCAGAACAACTAGTGTTCTCTCTGACATGGAGAAAAAAGCAAGGTTAGTCAACATTTGTGTCCTCCGTCCTTGTCCATCTTGAATCTATTATTTTTTGTCATAGAAATGTGAAGTTTTATTATTAATAGAGCACATCTTGGTACACTATGCACAAGTCTGAGAGGCATGGTGAAGATGTGCAAGCCCAGCCATGGTGAAGATCAGCTTCCAGGTGATCACATGTGAATTCCAGACTCAATTCTCAGCTATTGGGCTTGCTCATGTAAGCCAGCTCTAGGAGTAAAGCATTGCTAAATTCCAGAAAAGCTATCAGGATTTAGGTGCTTTTTGAACATTTAAAAACTGCATAAGAATTGTTTCCTTTTAAAATGGAAAACTGAAGTGAGAGAACACAGCCCAGCTTTTAGGGTTGTCTCCATCTGCCTTTTATGTGGCTAGTCTGGTTTTTGGTGAGTGTGTGTCTGGGTGTCATGCCGCTGTTGTGTGCAGTATTATGGTCATAGTGTAACTGACAAACCAGGAGTCCTGTGGCACTTAAAAGACTAACAGATTTATTTATAGCATGAGCTTTTGGGTGAGAAAATCCTGTTTCATCAAGTGTTTTGAAGATGAAGGAACTTACAGAATGGTAGGAAATAAAAATGGCAAGGAGTCCTGTGGCACTTAGACTAAGGCTATGTCCACACATACATTGTTATTTCGAAATGAGTTATTTTGAAATCAAGTCCTTATTTTGAAATAAGTTCATGTGAATTAAGGGAAAGCCTGCTTTCAAAACGGCTGTTATTTTGAAACTGTTATTTCAATAATGCTGTTTGGACATGTTTCAAAACAATGGTGTTGTTTCAAAACAACATGTCCAAATGGCGTTATTTCAAAATAACAGCTGTTTCAAAACGAATGGGGTTTAAGCTGTTTTGAACTGATGGTTCTTATTTCGAAATGACAGAGCCTGTCATTTTGAAATAAGAAAATGTCATGTGGCCCTAATCTTTTTTATTTCGAAATAACCAGTGTTTTTTCGAAATAAAAGAGACGTGTGGGCATACCCTAAGAGATTTATTTATGATATGAGCTTTCATGGGAGAAAATCCCACTTTGTCAGACGCTTTGAAGCGGGGGATCTTACAGAATGGGATGACAATAAAGGCAAGGAGTGTAAGAGATGGGATCAGGTCCTACAAAGAGCAAATCAGAGCATTTGGTATGATTCAAACCCTCGCCTGCCTTCCACAATCTTGCGTTTATTTTCATCCCATTCCGTTGAGTTCCCCCTCTTCAAAGCGGCTGAGGGAGTGGGATTTTCTCCCACCAACGCTCAGCCCTCAAGCAAGCCGTTAGTCTGAGTGCCCCAAGCCTCCTCGCTTTTCTTCCTTTACCAGGCTGACAGGGCCGCCCCTCTGCACTGCACAAGACGCGTGCAAGCAGCTGCTGGAGCCCGCTGTGAGCCGGGGGCTGTGGCACGGGTGTGCGGGGCGGGGGGGAGGAAGGCGACGCTGGAACTTTTCCAGGCGAGGCACCTCCCCGCCTCTGGCAGCGCGCGCTAAGGCGGGAAAGGCCGCCGCCCTGAGGGGCCGGGCGCGCGGGGCGGGGCGGGGCGGTTAACCCTCGCGGGGCCGGGCGGGGCGGGCGAGCGAGCGGCGCCTGCGCCGGGCGGGTGCGAGCGGCTGCCCCGGGCCGTGCAGGGCGAGCGGCGAGGCCGAGCCATGGTGAAGATCAGCTTCCCGCAGCCGGCGGCCGGCCTCAAGCCGGAGAAGGCGGCGGCGGGCGATGGGGCCAAGGCGGAAACTCTCCTGCCGGCGAGCGGCGTGAGTCGGGGCGCGGCCGGGCCCGCGGGGCGTCCCCCCTCAGCCTCCCCTTCCCGCCCGGGCCGCGCGCCCCCCCGTGTCAGCCCGGCCGGGGGCTCCGGACCGGCAGCCCCCCACCCCCCACCCCCGGTCCCCCAGGGTGCCCCGCTATCTGGTCGGGGGCGCCGCGGGGTCCTTGGAGGGCTCAGCTGGAGGGGGGCGCTGCTGCCCCTGGCTCTGGCTCTCCTGGCAGAGGCTTTAAGAGATGAAAGGGGTTTGCCTGACCGTCCCTCCTGCACTTTCCCGTGGCTCTCCTGCCTGCTTTCCTTGCCTTCAGCCGTGCTAGATACCGGCTGCACGGGATTGTTGAGCCTGCACCTTTCCCTCCCAGCCAGAAGGAATGGCTGTCATTTCCCTCGGCTGTTTAAATAGCCCCGATTGCAAGCCTGCCTGTAACGTTAATAAAGTGGCCGTATTTGGGCAAGCCGAGCCCCATTCGCCATGGGCCCCTTTTTGGTTAGTTTGGGTTTATATTGCTGGGTCTGTGAATGGGGAGCTCTCCCAAGATCCCTTCCTTTTCCCAGCCCCTCTGCAGATTCCTGCCTGAATCCCCGGAGCGTGTTCATCTTTGCCCTTCATATGTAGGAAACTCTCTTTGACTCAGTGAATTGCGGCTCCTTTTGTCTGGACTTTAGTTTGGCTTTGAATTAAGACATCAGGCGTGATTTGGTCCTGCAGATCTTGGCAACCCAACTGACTTGTGACAGGGACATCAGGAACTATTTACTTGATGTGTTTTTTCCTCCCAGAGCTGGCCTTACTTAGATTAGCTGTTAGTGGGCTGCCCATTTGAAACAGGGCCCCGTTCTTTCCTACCTGCCTGAGAAGTCATGTGATGTTGAATGTCTGACATCGGCCACTTTTGTGGCAAGAGATTGTGAGGATGACATGGGTACATTATTATAATAATACTGTTTAGTCAGAAGCAAAGATGTAAGGGATGGAAATGTTAGGTGTTGACTTGGTGGTAGAAAAGGAAAAACAAACCCCAGGCAACCTTTAAAATGGGTTATACCCATTTTTCACCTCCCTGCTCCCCCCCAAATTAGACTTCATGTGAATTTCCTGTAAACATTTTTGAGAGGGTGGGGGGAGCTCAGTATATTTAATTCTCATGATCTTATTGTATGAGCAGATACACTACAAAACCAAAGCTGTCTCAGATTGTTGGTTTGTGTTCTAGGGGAGAAATGGGCACTTTTTTTTGTTTTTGTTTTGAGAGGAAGCTCTTGTAGGGAATGCTTTTGCTTGGGCAATAAAAATATGAGACCAATAAATGCAAACATTGCTGCAGATATTATCTCTTCTTGGCCTTAGGCATAAATTGGGTGGAGATGATCTGGGGGCTAATTGTTCAGGGATGTTCTTAAGATTAAACCTTCTTTTAATTAAGGTTTATCATTAGTGTGGAGAAAAGTTTGGAAGAAATGAAAAATCTGGGAATTTCAGGGTCTTGGTGAGGTTACGAACCTGGGGGAGGAAGTGGTGATACAGTACTTAAAAGCATTACACAGTTCTCATCAGATACTTCACTTTTTCCATGCTCAGATCTTGAATTTACTTTGCCAATGTTGATTTACTTTAGATGATGGATGACTGAGAAAGGAAAGGTTATGCATGTGGAGATCAGGATCCTGCCAGGTACAGAGGTGCATGGGGGGGGTATTTATTCCCTCTGGGGAGTATTGGGTTATTCTTGGGATCATGGGATCAAATAGCAACTAGTCAGATAAGGCCCACACAAGGAATGCTGTATGCATGATAATTTGGCAGGACTTATTGCATTCTCATGGCTGTGTATATGGGACTCCTCAGTCGGAATGTAGAACTGTTCCCAGATGGGAGTTCAATATTGTCATATATGAATAAGAATCATTAAGTGCTCTTCCTATCACAGGAACTGTTATGGTCTTATTTTGGAACTTGTTTTATGGAGTGGATCTCTGGAGGGTCCATGAGGGGTGTGTGTGGTGGTCTGCATGATCTTAACATCTTGCAGGATCAAGACCATTGTCAGACAACACTGTTTGGTTTAAAATGCTTATAAAAGAGCTGGTGGCATTTAAGCAGAATTTTACAGAAATCCCTGAAAGCGTGAGCAAAGTTTGATTATTTATAACAGGGGTCACAAACACGTGGCCCATGGGCTGCATGCGGCCTAAAGCTTTTTCCTACGGCCTGCAATGACACTATTGCTACCAATATTTGCAATAATGTTGTATGGAAAGCAATGTTCCCTGTAAGGTGCGCACGTGCACAATGACAGTCGCTCACTGGCACACAAATCAGTGCTGGCAGCATACAGCTGACAGCCACAGGCCCTAGTCAGCCCAGAGACACAGTTTTCCGTGTGGCAGGGAGCTGTGGGGATCTAGATCCATCCCCAGCTGTCGCTGAATGAGCTGGGAAGCTTCCCTGCTGGGGCCATCCGGATCCGCTGCCCCCCCCCCCCACCGCCGCAGCTTGCTGGTGCAGCAGAAGGGCCTTCGCTTGTCCGGCGGCAGATGGGGACGGATCCAGATTCCCCTTTCCTGCTGGTGGTGGCGCAAAGCTTCTGCCACCACTGGCAGGCTGCGGGTATCCGGATCTGTCCCCATCTGCCGCCGGACAAGCAGAGGAGCTTCTGCCGCACCAGCAAGCTGGGGGGTATGGGAGGGGACCCAGATGGGCCTGGTGGTGGAAGCTTCCCAGCTCGTTTAGCGACAGCTGGGGATGGATCCAGATTCCCAGCAGAAGCTTTTCACTGCCACCGGCAGGCTGGGGGAATCTGGATCCATCCCCAGTGTCGCTGGACGAACTGGGAAGCTTCTACTGCCACCACCATGCTGCGGGGCTGGGGTGGGGGTGGATCTGGATTGTTGCCAGCGGAATTGTAGAGGGCTCAGCGGAGGGATCTGGCTCCCTGTGGCAGCTGGGAACAGATCCGGATCCATCCCCAGCTGCTGTGGGAAGCCGGATCCATCCCCTTTGCCTTCTAAAATTCCCTATCCGGGGCTTTAGCCCCTTCACCCTGGCCTAGTTATGGCTCTGGGAGGAAGGGGGGGCTTTCGGGGTTCAGAGTGGGGCAAAGGGTGGTTGGGGGGAGTCAGCTGGGAAAGTGCCCAGGACTCTGGGAAGTGGGTGGGGAAGGAGCCCAACCGGTGGTCCGCCGGAGAAACCCGCGGATGGGCAGGGAAAGGCTCTTGGCCAGGGGTTGGGTAAGCTATCCTTGCTGCAGGGATTCAAGTGTAATTTGCTGGCCCTGGAGTCCTCCAGCACAGGTGCCCCCCCTGCATGGGTGGACCCCCTCCAGTATCCACCCCCAGACAGACATACGCGCGCACATACACAGAGCCACCCCCAGACAGACATAAACACACACATGCACAGAGCCACTGATGCAAGCACTAAGGGATGCCAGCATAGCAACTCACCTTGCACCCAGCATGTTATATAACTAACAAGGAGTCCTGTGGCCCTTAAAGACTAATAATTATATTTATTGCATGAGCTTTTGTGGGAGAAAATCCCACTTCATCAGACTTGCATTCTAAGTTCCTCCATCTTCAAACCATCGGATGAACTGGGATTTTCTCCCACAAAAGCTCATACAATAAATATAATTGTTAGTCTTTAAGTGCCACAGAATCCTTCTTTGTTTTATTCAACTAGACTAACACAGCTGGTCCTTTGGATCTTGAAAGGATGTTGTATTTCACCTAAGGGAGTTTTTTAAACTTCTTCATTCCTGAAATAGATGAGCACTGTAGTATGAATACGCAGAATCTGTATCACTCTTAAGTTCATGTGAATGCATCTTCGTTTCTTTCATGATAGATTGTTTAGTGTTATGTGTAAACATTTTGGCTCAATATAACTTCACAAAGTGCAACAATGTTCTCTGTGTAGGGCTGTAAGCAGAATCCATTGCAATAAATTAGCAGTAACATAGCAGAAAAACATATCCAGAAATTCTGTTCTTTCAGTCTATTTTTCCCTTGCTATTCACAACACTGTATGATTGCACCCCTCCTTTTTGCATATTCTGTTATGGGCTTTGTCAGAAAAAGAAAGGAAATTACTTGCTCCACTAAATGGCAGATTGAATTTCCAACCTCTGCTAAACTGGTCATATGGGCAGCAAAATTAATAACTATATGTGGTAAAGACAGGGGTATCAATAAGTTCTAAGTTGATAAAAGGCTCTACAATTTCAGGAAGGTTTAAATCACAGGATCAGGATGAATTCTTAATTAAGAAGTATGTTTAATTGAAGATTACTGTCTGGTTCTGACTAAACTGTATGACCGTTTTTATTTGTCTAATGTTTGACGTACTGTGGGGCTCTCAAACTCAAATCACCATGAGGGCTGCATGAGGACTAGTACAGGGCTGCATGAGGACTGGTATGTTAGCCCAAGGGCCTCACCACTGAAACCTTTTCATACAGCAATATTGCAAATACTGGTAACAATGGTGTCATTGCGGGCCTCAAGAAATAGCTTTAGGGACCATGACATAGTGTGACAAGAACCCAAGCACTAATCTGCCTCTCAGGCTTCCAGTGAATTTGGAGAGTAGAAAAGAAAGATATTTCTAATATAATTTTTTTCTAGCTTTTTGCTTATTAGTGTTCCCTCTAAGCTGATGATGCAGCTGAGCAAGTTGTTGGATGCACTGGAGGAGCTGGCAGGCAGCAGGGAAGGGGCCCGGTGGCAGTCGGGGAACCAGCAGGGAACTTGCTCAGCTGCATCCAGAACTTGCTCAGCTGCATCATCAGCTAAGAGGGAACATTGAAAAGGTTTCAGTGGTGTGGCCCTCGGGCTAACATACTATTTCTCCTGCGGCCCTGTACTAGTCCTCATGCAGCCCTCATGGTGATTTGAGTTTGAGACCCCTGATTTATAATATACACCCTGAAATCCCACTATGTTGAAAGAAACTGTGATGTAGTCATGTTGTTGATAGCAAGCTGCATATTCTGAAGTGCATTCTCATTCTGGAAAGGAACTCTGTCAGAATAGGATTGTGGAATTCTGTATTAAGGTTCAATTTATAAAGGGTTAATAATAGGTGGTTCAATAAATTGTTGTTCAACTGTTAGAGTTCAACTGGTCCATAGGTTGCTAAAAACCACGATCTTCCCTGCTACTGATGTGCTTATAATATCCATAAAACATAACTGGTAGTGTGTAACATGTTTTGTAACAGCTATTAAATATTAACCCTTTGTAGGCTATTTGTGAATGGAATCTTACTATAAAGTGTGGCTGTTTATGGTCTCTTAGTGATTTCCAGATCCAGCTTGCTCAGTTAAAAAATAAAAAGGCAATTTTGCTTTTCCTCCATCTCCTTCCAACTTTCAACCCTGCAAACTCAACCTGGGATTGGAAAATCAAGCCAGTCTTTTTTGGCTCACATGTCATCTGCAGTGAAGATTTCTGTAACTGGAACTTAGGTAATAGTTTTGCTGAAGTTGCATGAGCCAGACTAGATCCATGTTCTTGCCCTCTGGGCTTTGAAAACAGGAGTTAAAAAGTGGCAAAAGCTTGTGTTACCAACTCAAAGCATTTAAAAACCATGAGATTGGCTTAAAATCATATTTGAAAAAAATAAAAACGAAGAAAGAATGTTGAGTCTGTCTTCTTTGTATTTTGGATTCTGAACCTTTGGGAAGCACCCCCGTCCCAGTCATGAGCAGTAGAAATAAGCTGAGGCTCTTGACCAGTTTCTGTGGTTAAGCAGGGGAGCTTTCAGAAAAACACCAGCTATAGTGTGATTTGTGATCTAATTGAAAGTTAGACACTGACAGCAGCATTACTGATAGTGTAGAATCGGTTGAGCAAGTTCAATTGAGCATCAGTAAAGAAGCACCCAGTTGAACCTGGAAATAGCCAGAGGTTGACTTATGAAGACCCACCTGGAAAGTAGTGTAGCCTTGAGTCGCCGGGAGGGCATTTCCTGTTGACTTAGCACAGTGGGAACCTTGCGATAAGTAGGCATTAGGAAGTTGAAGGGAGATAAGGAAGTTACTGTATGTTGCTTGTGTATCTCCCTTTGACTGCCTCCAAAATCCACAGCCAGCTTAGACCTGATCTTATTAACACCAAGAAAGTGGAGTAAGCAGAAATGCCAGTGAATGCACATGGGAAGCATGCTGACAGAGTAAGAAAGTGGTATATCATGATGCCACTTTTCAGAATAGAACTATATCAGATAATTTTTTAGTATAGTCTTCATGATAACTGGACTAAAAGGAGCACATGTTCTTTTATATCCATGTTGTATGACAGAGCAAACCTTTGCTTACTGAGTGGGGTTTATTCTTCAGTGCTTGTTGTTGCCAACAGCTTCTGCTCTTTCATACTCTCTTGTCTAGCTGCTTTGTTAAAATGACATTGGGGATGTGGAAACAAGGCTCTGAGATCTCTTTTGCTTTTGAGCCCAGAACTTCAATCCCAGCTATAGGAGATGTGGCTGGAAAGTGACAAAGTTTGGACATCACCTGTTTGTGACTTTAGATAGATGAGAACTGCAAAGATGTGACAGGGAGGAAAGCAGACAGTTGAGATGCTAGTACATTTTAAATTATTTAATCTGTGGAGAAACCGCACACTTCTTACAGGTTTGTCACAACATAAATAGCAGATTTTGCCAATGTGTTTCTTTTATGCTGTAATAAATCCCCAAAAGGTGTGATTTCTCCACAGTGTTTCTCAAACTGGGGACCATTACGCATAAGGGGAACATAAGCCTATTGTGGGGGGGCACAATATTGTCACTCCTTACTGCTGTGTTGCTGCTGGCCATGGCACTGCCTTTAGAGCTGGGTGCCCCCTCATGAGCCATCATTCTCTGCTCTGTCTTCATAGCTAAGTGGCTGGACACCAGATTCCATGGAGTCTGTGATGCAGTTTTCACAGTTACAAATTTGGTAGACACCTAATTCTAAAGTTAGTAAATGAGAGGTATCTGACAGCAAGCCCAACTGATGCTGCATTATTGCTGCACAGTTGTGGCAATCAGTTTCATTTGGAGAGAGATTGTAATTCCAACTCAATTAAAAAAAAAAGAAAAAATAGA
This sequence comes from Podocnemis expansa, assembly GCA_007922195.1. Classification (NCBI taxonomy): domain Eukaryota; kingdom Metazoa; phylum Chordata; order Testudines; family Podocnemididae; genus Podocnemis; species Podocnemis expansa. The sequence continues at coordinate 24,528,739 of ML682006.1, forward strand.
AAAGAAAAGAAATGAAAAGAAAACAAAACCAAATGTGTAATTTTGAGGCAATCCCAATATTTGAAGATTTTATAGTAAAAATGATCTTCTTGTCATTAACACCTCCTGGAGGATTATTAGAAGCTTGCTGAGCACAGATGGAAAGAGCTTTGAGGTTATATAGTGAGGTGAATGACTTATCTTTTAATAAAATATATTGCAAGACACAACTGCTTTCAGTATGAGTTTTAATTGAATTACAAGATTGACTTTGAAGTGGAAGAGTACAGATATATATGCAGATATGTTCAAATACCATTTATGGTAAAACAGCTTAAGTTGTTTTTGTGTATGATCATGACACGTCGGTAAAATCAAAAGATTTGTCTAGTCAGCCTTTGAAAAAGCACTCAAGTAACATCTAAACTGTTGTGGCCTTAGCCCACCACCCCAGTGCTTTTCTTCCATTTAATCCTTTGGCAGTAGCGGGTTATAATTGCCCTACAAGGGTGATGCAAGTTCTAGAGTGGGGGTCAGTAACTCAGGCTCAGTGAGCCACCTGTGGCTCCCTGAGCATCCCTTTCTGGCTCCCTGGCAATCTCTGCCAGGGAGCCAGGTATGCTCTGGGGACTCCTGGCTGGCCGTAGCATTGTGGCCAAATGAGGGGCACTGGGGTTGCCCCCATCCTCTCACCACAACTGCATGAGCCAGAAGCAGCCCAGCAGCTGCACTGTAACCCCTAGAACCGGCAGGGATGTACAGGCAGTGCATGCTTCCTCTGTCCCTCCCTCTGCTGGCGGGGCAGAGCAGCGTTGCCCCACCTACCCCCGGCTGGCCGTGCCTCCCGAGAGCAGCCAGTAGAGAGCTGCAGCTTGTGGAGGCGGGGCTCTGGAATGGCTCCTCTGCGGCATTCAGGCCGTTTCGACCCGGCCACCCCAGAGCAAATTGGGTTAGTAAGTTTATCTGAATTGTGAGGTTTTTTTTACTGTAAAAAGATGTATAAAATTCATAAGATGTTAACCTCTAATATTTTGTTGATGGGAAAAATTATAAAAGGAGACAAAATAACTCAGTTAAAGTGAAAAGACCAAGTTGATAGGATGAAATGACTTGAAATCATGCTTGTGAAGGAGATGTGGAGCACCTAAGTCAATGAAGTAAAATTGGTAAGTTGGAATTAGGCCTCACTATTGGACAAAATAACGAGGGTGTAGACTGTTGCACCCATTGCTCCCTTTTTGGGTTCTTAAAAGGAAACAACTATATGGGGAAAAAAAATCTGAGTAGGAGAAAACACAAGAATGAAAGAACAGATGGAGTTTACTGGAACATGATGGCTGCCTCCTCCATGATGTCTGTAACCCGGAGCCTTTGTCATCCAGATCCTGAAAGGTATATTGACCAGAGAGGGATTCAGATAACATGGCTGCCCTTCCCATCTTGCCCTGAATTGTAAACATCACTTGAGACAAAACGGGATTGGACTTGAACAGCAATTACAGCAGCTGCAGCCCATCTCAGCTGGTTTCTTTTCTTTTCCTTAGCAGGATAATTATTACCTTCTTTAATGGTATCTAAGAGATGGTAAAACAAGATGATTTTTCCTTCTGAAATGCTCTACAGCTGAAGGGAAAGGGAACAAGAAATGTTGCTAAGATGCACGCCTTACACAATACTTTACATTTCAAATGTCAACTGTTTTCCTCCTCTTTTTTGTATCTTTAAGAAAAAGGTTAACAGGACTTTTAATGGTATCTTTGCCAGCAGCTGAGCAATCTCTGCATACCAAGCCGTAGATTTTTTTCTAGCACTGTTTAATGTTTGATGGTAACTGGGTTATGTTAACAACTTTAGCCCATATTTTCCGTCTAAGTTAATACAACACTTCCTGGGGTGATAGGCAGAAGATAAAAACTAGATGGCTACATGAGGATGGACTGGCTGTACTTTGCTGGCCTGTAAAAGCTGCTCAGTACCAGCTCTAAATTAACAGCCATACAGTATTTAGCCAAAGTCATTCTCCCAGTATGCTTTCAGCCCCAGTGTAATGAGTCAGGTGCCTGTGTGTGACTTCACACAGAATTGCTTGGAGAGAAGCACCTCTGAATTAAAGAATTTAGGGGTCCCGTGCCCTTTGGAAATTGCTCTCCCCCAACCTCTCCATTCTCACTCAAATTTGGGCTGGCTGTACACTCATGATGCAGGGATGGCTGCCACATCTGAGTGACGCTACACCCTGTATGCCAGGTTGCGATGCCATAGATTTGGCCTGGCTGCCCCTGCATCGTGGCAGGGGGGTGGCCAGGCTAAATCTGAGCAGAGCTGCGACTCCATATACCAGGTTGCAATGCTGGTTACTCATATCTGGTGGTCATGGGCCCCTTTGAGATTGATCCCTGTGGAAGTGCACATTTGTTAGTCCCACCACAGGGAACAAAGAGAGGCTGCTGGGGACAGGGTGTAAGGACAGGTCTTTCAAATAAACAGTTTATGATAGCAGGCAGTAGAGGCAGGGACAATAACAAAATCCATGCGACATCTAAGTAGATTTATTTAGACTATGTTCAACTAGTTTTGTTTATAAGCATTGGACAGAGTTTTAAGCTTTTGAAGTTGTTGGTACGTTCACAATGTTAAATTAAATTATACTTTGCTTTGAAAACATTTGATTTTGTTTTTTTTCTCTGTCCCCCCATCTTATGTATCCAACACTGCTAAAAGAACTTCCTCTTCATTTTGCTGTATTGATCATGAGACCACAAGCAGACATTGTAAAAGAGCCATAGTCTCTGATTATCAGCCTTCCGTTTGTACACTTTGGGGGGAGCAAGTGGAGGGGAGGGGTTAGAGGTCTGAGGACTGAGAAGGCTTTTTTTGACAAATAGCAACAATCTCCTGCAGGATCGACTCATATGAAATGATAGGAGCTAGAAAACTTTCTGGCACTAAATAACTTTTTTTGACATTAATACTGGACATTCTAATCAAAGATGATATAGGTTGCTGCAAAAATTGGATGAGAAAAAAGCTGGCAAAATAGCTATTTCTAGCAAAAGTGCTAAATAATACTGAATTTAGAGACATGGGATTCTTTCAGCAGATGAGATGTATGCTGAGGTTTTGGAGACTGATATTTGGTTTCTTCAAAGTGAACCTTCAATCTGAATGTGCTCTCAAAAACCTGAATAGGGTTCCTAGTTAATATAGACTTGGAAATAGGTGCCTTTCTGAAATGGAAAAGGATCTTTTATTCTTCTTCTTCCACCCAGTAACCTTCCCCTCAGAAAGTTTGTGGTACAGTAAGCATTGTGACAAAACATGGAGATCTAGTTGAGTCTAAAAGGGGTAGTCATTTTGATAAGCGTGAGTGGAACAAATGTGAGGAAGAGACAGGAAGGTTAGCTGTTTGTGGAATTTATTGATTCAAATTTTCTCCTCTCCCTCCCTCCCCTTGGGGCACTTTGGACAATATTTTTTTGTTGTTTGTAAAGTCTGAGACATTTCTTCTGAGAGGTAGTGAGTTCTCTGCCATTATGTCTGAAGATAGTACTTCATAAGAATGACCATACTGGGTCAGACCCAATGGTCCATGAAGTTCAATATTCTGTCTTTGTGCCACTCATTTCAGAGGGAATGAACAGAACAAGGCAATTTTCAAGTGATCCATCCTCTGCCATCCATTCCAGTTGTGCAGTCAGAGGTTTATGGACACCTAGTGCATGGCATTGCATTTCTGACCATCTAGGCTAATAGTCATTGATGGACTGATCTTCCACATACTTACATAGTTCTTTTTGAGTTCAGTTATGCTCCTGTCCTTCACAACAAGTTCCAGAGGTTGACTGCACATTAGATGAAGAAGTACTTCTTTATGTTTGTTTTAGATTTGTTATCCCTTAGCTTCAGTGGGTGAATTCTGGTTCTTATATTACCAGAAGGGAGACATAACACTTTCACTTTCTTGACACCACTGGTTATTTTATAGACCCCTATCATATCCCCCCTCAGTTGTCTCTTTTCCAGGATGAAAAAGTCCCAGGCTTTCTAATCTCTTCTCATATGGAAGCTGTTTTGAACCCTCAGTAATTTGTATTGCCCATCTCTGTACTTTTCCTGATTCTAATGTGTGGTTTTTTAGATGTTTTGTCTAGAACTGCAGGCACTATTCAGGATATGGGCATATCATGGATTTATATAGTGACATTATGATAAATTTTGTCTTACTTATTCCTTTCCTAATAGTTCCTAACATTCTGCAAGATTTTTGTGACTGTTACTGGATGCTGAGAGGATAATTGCAAAGAACTATCCACAAGGACTGCATGTTCTCTTTCTTGCGTGGTGTCAGCTATTTCAGGCTCATCACTATTTATGTATAGATAGGTTGATGTTTTCCAATATGTATTCCTTAGCATTTATCAGTATTGAATTTCACCTGGAGTTCTGTTCCCCACTTACCCTGTTCTGTGCAATAGCTTTGTAACGCTTTGTATTCTGCTTTGGACTTAACTATTTTGAGTAATTTTGGTATCACCTGTCAACTGTGCTATCTCACTGTTTATCTCTTTTTCCAGATCATTTTTATGAATATGTTGGACTGCACAGCTCACACTGCAGACCGCTGAGGGACATTGCTATTTACTTCTCTTCACTGTGAAAACTGTTTGAAAGATATAGGTGAAAAGAATAGGAATAAGAGAACTTTCTTTTTATCTCATGACTGTTTACTTTACTAACAAACCTTTATAACAGACCTTGTCAAAGGCTTTCTGAAAATCTAAGCACACTATATCCTCCTGATCATCTTTAAGAATATTTGTGTGACCATCTCAGAGATTTCTAATAGATTGGTGAGGCAGGATTTCTCTATACTAAAGCCACGTTGAGTCTTCCACAACAGATAACATTCATCTTTGTGTCTGATAATTCTGTTCTGTACTGTTGTTTTGATCATTTTGTTTGGTACTGAAAGTGGTCTTATCAGTTTATAATTGCCAGGATCGCTTCTTCAGTCTTTCTAAAAATTGGTATTGCATTAGGTATCCTCCAGCCATTTGATATATGGGGCTGATTTAAGTGATAGAGATATCACAGTTAGTAGCTCCGGAATTTCATGCAAGTTCCTTCAAAACTCTTGGGTGAATGCCATCTGGTGTTGGTGACTTATTACTGTTTATCACTTTGTTCCAAAACATACTCTACTGACACCTCAGTCTAGGACAGGCCCTCAGATTTGTCATAGAAAAAGAATCACTTAGGTGTGGAGATTTCATTACTCAGGATGATGGCAGACTGAGGCAAAGAATTCGTTTAGCTTCTCTGCAATGGCCTTGACTTCTTTGAGAAATCCTGTAGCACCTGGGTTGTCCATTGGCTTCTCTGTTTTTAATATACTTAAAAACCTTTTCTTCAAATTTGTTGGCCTGCTTAATTATACTTTTACAGTTGACTTGCCAGAGTTTGTTCCTTTTTATTTACCTCAGTTTGATTTGAGTTCCATTTCTAAAAATTACCTTTTAGTTTCTAACTACCTCTTTTACCCTATTGTTTAGTCGTGGTGTGGTTTTTGGTGCTGTTTACTCTGGGTGTGTGTTTCATTTTATATATATATAAAAAAATTCCCTTCTCACCCCTATGGGCAGTATGTGTCTTCCTCAACCTCGGGTCCTCTACCAGAGGCCTGGGAGTTTGAGGGTTCTGCGCAGTATATTAGCTGCTCCTAGCACTGCACTCTTCTGGACAGAGAGCTCTGATGTTCCTGGGATCTGTTGGTGCCACTCTCCCAGCTTAGGAGTCACAGCCCCAAGTGCTTGTACCATCACTGGGACCACTTTGGCCTTCACTTTCCACATCCGCTCTAGTTCCTCTTTCAGGCCCTGGTACTTCTCCAGCTTCTCAAACTCCTTCTTCCAGACGTTGCTGTCACTTGGCACTGCTACATCTATCACCACCGCTGTCTTCTGGTCCTTGTCTATCACCACAATGTCTGGTTGATTGGTCAGTACCTGCCTGTCCGTCTGGATCTGGAAGTCCCACAGAATCTTAGCCCTGTTATTCTCCACAGCCTTCTGTGGGATCTCCCATCTGGTCTTGGGAGGGTCTAGCCCATACTCTGTGCAGATGTTCCTGTACACAATGCCAGCTACTTGGTTGTGCCGTTCAGTGTATGCTGTTCCTGCTTGCATCTTACATCCTGCCACTATGTGTTGGACTGTCTCTGAGGCCTCTCTGCACAGTCTGCACCTTGGGTCCTGTCTAGTGTGTTAGAACCCTACTTCAATGGATCTGGTGCTCAGTGCCTGTTCTTGTGCTGCTATGATCAGTGCTTCAGTGCTGTCTTTTAGTCCAGCCTTTTCCAGCCACTGGTAGGATTTCCCAGTGTCAGCCACCTCAGCTATCTGTTGATGGTACATCCCATGCAGGGTCTTGTCTTGCCATGGCACTTCTTCTGCTTGATCTTCCTCCCATGTCTGCTGCTGCCTCAGGCATTCTCTCAGCAGCTCATCTTTGGGTGCCATCTTACTGACGTACTCCTGGATGCTCTGGGTTTCATCCAGGACAGTGGCTTTGACGCTCACCAAACCCCGCCCGCCTTCTTTCCAGCTGGTGTACAGTCTCTGGGTGTTGGACTTGGGGTGGAAACCTCCGTACATTGTGAGGAGCTTCTGGGTCTTCACATCGGCAGTCGCCATGTCCTCTTTTGGCCAGCTCACTATAACGGCAGGGTATCTGATGACTGGCAGGGTGTACCTGTTGATGGCGTGGGTCTTGTTCTTCCCATTGAGCTGGCTCTTCAGGACCTGTCTTATCCTTTGGTGGTACTTGGATGTTGCTGTCTTCCTTGCCTCCTCATCGTGGTTCCCATGGGACTGTGGGATGCCAAGGTACTTGTAGCTGGTCTGTATGTCTGCTACGTGGCCTGCTGGTAGTTCCACCCCATCAGTCTTGACTACCTTTCCTCTCTTTACTACCATCCGGCCACACTTCTCCAGTCCAAATGACATCCCAATATCCTCACTGTAGATCCGTGTCAGGTGGATTAGCGAGTCGATGTCTCGTTCATTCTTAGCATACAGCTTGATGTCATCCATGTAGAGGAGGTGGCTGATGGTAGTTCCACTCTTGAACTTGTATCCATATCCAGTCCTTATGATTATCTGGCTGAGGGGGTTCAAGCCAATGCAGAACAGCAGCGGGGACAGCGCATCACTTTGGTATATGCCACACTTGATGACCAGTTGTGCAAGCTGTCTTGAGTTGACTTCCAGCGTAGTCTTCCACCGTCCCATTGAGTTCTTGAGGAAGGTCCTTAGTGTCCTGTTGACTTTGTATAGTGCCAGACATTCACAGATCCATGTGTGCGGCATTGAGTCGTAGGCTTTCCTGTAGTCAATCCAGGCTGTGCTCAGATTGGTCTGCCTAGACTTTGAGTCTTGGGTGACTGCTCTATCTATGAGCAGCTGGTGTTTTGAGCATCTGGTGTTGTTCCCAATGCCCTTCTGAGCTGTGCTCATGTACTGGCCCATGTGGTCCTGTAGCTTGGCGGCTATGATGCCTGATAGGACTTTCCATGTTGTGAGGAGGCAGGTTATTGGCTGGTAGTTGGACGGTGCTGTTCCCTTGTGGGGGTCTTTCATGATCAGCACTGTCCTTCCTTGTGTTAGCCAGTCTGGGTGGGAGCCTGCTGCTAGCAGCTGGTTCATCTGTGCTGCTAGGCGCTCATGCACTGCTGTTAGTTTCTTTAGCCAGTAGGTGTGGATCATGTCCAGTCCAGGTGCTGTCCAGCTCTTCATGTTCTTGACCCGCTGTTGGATGTCTGCTACTGTGATGGTGACTGGTTCTTGTTCTGGGAGATTGCTGTGGTCTGTTCTCAGGTCCTGCAGCCACTTTGCACTGCTTTTATGAGTCTTCTGTTTCTCCCATATGTTCTTCCAGTACTGTACAGTTTCTGCTGTTGGTGGCTCTGCTGTTATTGTGTTGTTGCACTGCAGTTGGGAGTACACCTTGGATGGTTCTTTCGAGAACAGGGCAATTATCTTTTTGGCCTCTGCTTCTCTAGTGTATCTCCTTAGCCTGGTAGCCAGTGCTTTGAGCCTTTGTTCAGCAGTCTCTAGGGCTTCAGATGGAGTCAGGCCCTTGTATTTTTTCAGTAGCCGAGTCTTATCCTTAATCTCTACACTCTTCTGTAGTTCCACCAGCTGACTAACTTCTCTCTGTGTTGCCTTGATCTTATCCTCCAACCTCATTTTCCGGGGGGGTATGTACTGCTGTTCTTCCTGATTGTGTAGCCAAGCATCTCCAGGATTACAGAGGCTGTAGTGTATACCAGTTCATTGGTTTGAGTTATGGTGGCAGTAGAAATTGTCATTAGGGCTCTACTGGCATCTTCTAGCATACTATCTGATGGTACTTCTCCAACGAGCCTTGGTAATCGGTCTCAAGGTTTGACTGTAGCTAGTTTATCCGTGATCTTATGCCTCATATCAGCTGCTGTGCTCTGTAACGGAGGGGGTGGCAGTGAAGTTCCAGCTTCAGGTGTTGGCTGCACATCTAGTTCTTCTGGGTCTTCTTCTTGAGTCTGGGATGTAATGTGGAGTTGGTCTATCTCAAGTTGTGAGAGCAGCTGCCTCTTTACTATGTTGAAGCGTTGGGTAACTAGCTGTTTCTCAGTTAGTGTGGATGTAGGTCTTTTGTCCATCCATAGTTCCCTCATACGTTTCATATATCCCCTCTCATTAGGTCTACTGTTGTAGTAGCATTCCATCAATTCCAGGTTCTCTTGTCTTGTCCATGCATGGTTTGTTCCAGTAGCCCACTTATCGTCAGATTGTCCTTGTTCCCCAATATCTGGCGCGGACCTTGTTAATCCGGGCGATGTCCGAGCCGGCATGACTCTCCTAGTTCGTGTCACTCTCATATTCGAGGTAGGCAAGTGAGGCGTTAGGGCGTCTTTTTGCCCAAGGACGCTTACTGGAAAGGTAGACAGGTACCTACCGGGATTTGAACCCTGGTTTCCTGTATCAAAGGGCGTCGCTCCTAACCACTACACTGCTCTTAAATATATATTAAAAAAAAAATGAAGAACAGGCACTGAGCACCAGATCCATTGAAGCAGGGGTCTAACACGCTAGACAGGACCCAAGGTGCAGACTGTGCAGAGAGGCCTTAGAGATAGTCCAACACATAGTGGCAGGATGTAAGATGCAGGCAGGAACAGCATAAACTGAACGGCACAACCAAGTAGCTGGCATTGTGTACAGGAACATCTGCACAGAGTATGGGCTAGACCCTCCCAAGACCAGATGGGAGATCCCACAGAAGGTTGTGGAGAATAACAGGGCTAAGATTCTGTGGGGCTTCCAGATCCAGATGGACAGGCAGGTACTGGCCAATCAACCAGACATCGTGGTGATAGACAAGGACCAGAAGACAGCAGTGGTGATAGATGTAGCAGTGCCAAGTGACAGCAACATCAGGAAGAAGGAGTATGAGAAGCTGGAGAAGTACCAGGGCCTGAAAGAGGAACTAGAGCAGATGTGGAAAGTAAAGGCCAAAGTGGTCCCAGTGGTGGTAGGAGCACTCGGGGCTGTGACTCCTGAGCTGGGAGATTGGCACCAACAGATCCCAGGAACAACATCAGAGCTCTCTGTCCAGAAGAGTGCAGTGCTAGGAACAGCTAATATACTGCGCAGAACCCTCAAACTCCCAGGCCTCTGGTAGAGGACCCGAGGTTGAGGAAGACACATACCACCCATAGGGGTGAGAGGGGATATTTTATATATATATCATTTGAGTCTCTATTATGGTTTTTTTTTAAAGTTCTCATGCAAATTGCAGGTGTTACTCTTCTAGGTCAGGTTAGGGACTGCTTAAAGAAACTAGATGTGCACAAGTCCATGGGGCCGGATGAACTGCATCCGAGGGTGCTGAGGGAGCTGGCTGATGAGATAGCAGTACCATTGGCCATTATCTTTGAAAACTCGTGGCGAACGGGGGAGGTGCCAGAGGACTGGAAAAAAGCAAATATAGTACCTATCTTCAAGAAAGGCAAAAAGGACGATCCAGGGAATTACAGACCTGTCAGCCTCACCTCAATCCCTGGAAAAATCATGGAGCAGCTTCTCAAAGAATCCATCCTGAAACACTTGGAGGAAAATAGAGTAATCAGGAACAGTCAGCATGGATTCACCAAGGGTAAATCATGCCTGACCAACCTCATCGCCTTCTATGATGAGATGACTGGATTTGTGGATGCGGGAAGAGCCGTTGATGTGATATACCTTGACTTTAGCAAGGCTTTTGATACGGTTTCCCACAGCATTCTCATTGGCAAATTAAGGAAGTATGGGTTAGATGCATGGACTGTAAGGTGGATAGAAAACTGGCTAGAACAACGGTTTCAGCGCGTAGGAATCAATGGCTCCATGTCAAGTTGGCAGGCAGTAACAAGTGGTGTGCCCCAGGGGTCGGTCCTGGGGCCAGTTCTGTTCAATGTTTTCATTAATGATCTGGATGATGGGATAGATTGCACACTTAGTAAGTTTGCAGATGATACCAAACTGGGGGGAACGGTAGACACCCTAGAGGGCAGAGACAGGATTCAGGGCGACCTAGACAAACTGGAGCAGTGGGCCAAGAGGAATCTCATGAGGTTCAACAAGGATAAGTGTAAAATCCTGCACTTGGGACGAAAAAACCCCATGTACTGCTACAGGCTGGGGAGTGATCAGCAAAATAGCAGCACTGGAGAAAAGGACCTGGGAGTCATGGTGGATGGGAAGCTGGATATGAGTCAGCAGTGTGCTCTTGCTGCCAAAAAGGCCAATGGCATACTGGGCTGCATCAGAAGAAGTGTTACCAGCAGATCGAGGGATGTGATCATTCCCCTCTATTCTGCACTAGTGAGGCCACATCTGGAATACTGTGTCCAGTTTTGGGCTCCCCACTACAAAAAGGACATGGACAAATTAGAGAGAGTCCAGAGGAGGGCAACCAAAATGATCAAAGGGCTGGAGCACAAGCCCTATGAAGAAAGACTGAAGGAACTAGGCTTATTTAGCCTGCAGAAGAGAAGACTGAGGGGGGATTTGATAGCAACCTTCAACTACTTGAAGGGTTGCTCCAAGGAGGAGGGAGCTCGACTGTTCTCGGTAGTAACAGAGGGCAGAACGAGAAGCAATGGTTTCAAGTTACAGCTGGGGCGGTCCAGGCTGGATATTAGGAAAAACTTCCTTACTAGGCGAGTGGTGAAGCATTGGAATAAGTTGCCTAGGGAGGTGGTGGAATCTCCATCTCTGGAGGTGTTCAAGTCCCAGCTGGACAAAACACTGACTGGGATGATCTAATGGGAGTGGTCCTGCTTTTTTTGGCAGGGGGTTGGACTAGATGACCTTGTGGGGTCCCTTCCAACCCTATGATTCTATGATTCTGACTTCCTTTTAACTTCCATTTAACTGGCCTCCTCATTTTTTGTAGTTCTCATTTCTGAGCTTTGAAGTTTAGTGGTTATTCAGTTTATTTCATCTGTATATTAATTCCCTCCCTTGGGTGAGAGCAGCTCCCATGAAATGTCTGTCTCTTTCACTTCTGGGTCAACGACTAGGGGTCAGCATTCTTGTATTTCCACTAGAATATGGCTGCTGTGATTGTCCATGCCCACTGAAGGAGAGGCCATCTCTCAAAAGGGACACGTGTCAGGTTGGAGATGGGAAATCAGACTCTGCATTCAGCACAGTTTAAACCAGACATTATAGGAATCCTTTTCTTTTCAATCCCATAAAGATGTTAATTGGATTGCAACTTCTCCATGAGGTCTGGGAGTCATAAAATGATGACTGTAATGTTGCTGCTCTTTTTCTCCTCATTTATGGATTAATAAGCTTTCTTCCTGTATCATAGAAGGATAGGTGTATACTGTATATTTTAATCTAGCCATATGTTAATGACTTCTTCGGGAATCAGATGTTTTGATAATGCATTGCTGGTCTGGTGAAGGCAGCTCTTCTATATAAGACAACATTAATTATAGATCAGAAGAAATATCTGAGTTCTTTCTCAGGAGGATGCATTGCCCTTAGATACATTTTTTTGCAAGTGATTTGCCTGTGTGTTTGCTGTCTCTGCATGTGCATGAGGTTACAGGAAAGGGTCAGCAAAGCAAATAAGGAGTCTTGTGGCACTTTTAAAGACTGACAAATTTATTTATCACATGAGCTTTTATTATAGGAGAAAATCTCACTTCATCTTTTGGGAGACTGGTATCTCCTTCTAATGTGATGCATAGCTCATGAAGTCATCAGTTTTCATAAACAGTGTTTGAGCAGTCTTTAAAAAAAAAAATCCTATGCTGTCTGTATTCATTAGTGTGCTACCGCCTGAACTCCCAAGACTTTTAAAATAACAAAGCCGAAAAGGCTGAATTTGTCTCATGGGTTTATTTAAGACTCAGAAATAATTTTTGTGTGTAGTAAATATTCTGTTGCAAGACTTTTGTCAAGGTTTTTCAGATATTTTTGTGGTTCCTGGTAACTTGTATAGAGAATTACAAAAAGGCTTTGTCAGGGTCAGGAGTGCCATGGCCCAGGAAAGATCCAGGGCTTGGGTGCTGGGACTTGGGGCTCATGCGCTGTGAGCACACTGTGGCTGTGGCAGACTCGGGGCTCGAGCCCCATAATCCTGATGCCAGCAGTGCCCCTGGTCAGGGTTGCTGGCCCCTGTAACTGATGCAGATCCAACTCCCTGTAACAGAACAATGCTCCCAGTTTGGCCAATTAAGATGGTAGGGCAGTACGTGGGGGCTGAAGGGCTGAACCAGAGGAACCATGAGAGGGTTTGGGGGGAGGAAGGGAAGAAGTGCAGGTGAGGAATGCTTCCCTTGCAAGGAGATTCCTGCTGAGAAGACCAGGTTTCATTCATTCATTCCTGGTTGATGGGTGGATTGGATATCTTGGTACAAGGATTAACTGGAGGGCTGGGGTGTGGAGGGGGTTGCTAGGTCGTGGTGTAAAACACTGGGGCTATATTTAATGTGTTGCGACTATGGTGGTAGGAGGAGTTGTTTGCATGGAGGGCTTTCTTTGGTAGTAAGGAAACCCAGCCAAGGCTGTTGGCGCTAAGACAGACTGTTTGGACTGTTTTGGGGACTCTGGAAGGGGAACCTGAGGATGGGCATGCTTGCCATCCTGTGGCCAGGTGCAGGAAGGTGATCCAGGTGGGATGGTCCAATGGCAGGGTCATGGCCAAGACTTCTGAACGGGAGTAGTGGTTTTTTTGCTGCTCAACTGAAAATCTTAAAAGGTCCCAATTTTCACAAAACACTGAGCATGCTATAGTGTGAAAATCTGTTCTTTAAATTTTTAAATTATTATTATTATTATTATTTTATTATAATATAAAACCATATCTCCTAGGTGTCTTAGTCATGGACTAGGACTCAAATTGCTGGCACTGGCCAAACACATGGAACAGAAAGATGGTGGTTGCCCTCAAGAGCTACAATCTTGTTAGACATGATGGACATAGGGTGGGGAACACACAAGCAGAGCGAACAGCATAATGGTAACAAATGTCATCTTCTGTGATTTTTGGGGTGATTTGGATGGACTTAGTTAAGATGGGATCAGTTAAGAGAGAGGAAGACACAGTAGGGGCAAGGGGGTGGGGTAAGGGTAGGGTTACCAGATACCAAAGCATGGAAATGAAGACAAGGAAGTACAAAAAGGAGGACATTGGAGGACACATGGAGAAAATGTAATATTCTTCTGTTTTTAGGAGGTGCTTGAATACTTCCCCCTAAAAATAGGGTGTTCTGGGGCATTCCAGCATACTTTAACCCTTGTACATTAAAAGGCAGACAAAATCATATATTTGTAAAATGTCTGCCAGACGGAGAACGTGAAGCTAAAAAGGAGAGCATGTCCTCCCTTTGCCTGATACCTGGTAACTCTAGGTAAGGGACACAGAGAAGAAGATGGTAAGAGAAGTAAAAACTGAGGTGAAGAGATTGTTCAGGAGAGGGTCAGGGAGGTTTGGGGCAAATTTCCAGTCAACACAGGGCAGAGAAAGTCGAGTCGAAACTGTAGAACATTTCCCAAGGGTCTGTCTAGGCAGCACTGTCAGCTAGGGTCTGTGGGACCTGTGCTTGTGGACTCCGTTTCCAAGCTGGTGCTTATCTACTCTGTGTTGTAAACCGTAGCTTACAGTTGTTGAACCCTAGTGTCTCAGCTGTGCTATTGTGTGCATATTGCACTGTGCAGACATTCAGTTCTAGTCTGTGGTTTGACCTGCATCTGTCTGCTCTGCAAAATGACAAGAGTATGGACCCGAGTCCCAGTGGGACTTGGGCTATGACCCGCCTTCCTAGCTGGGTCCTTGCCAGAGCTGGGTTCTTGGTGATCCGAATCAGATGGCAGAGCCAAAATGCCAGTTTTTGGCACACCGTCCCATTAGCACGCTTGGAGCCGGCGCTGTGAAAACCGCCCCTTTAATAGACCAGCTCTGTTGAGCCACTCTGGGTTGCCCGAGGCTTTACCCCATTGGTTCCACTGTAATTATGGCTCTGTCAGACGGATTTGTGTTTGGACAGAAATGGGGTTTGGGCTTAAACCCGAGTCAGAGCCTGGGCTTAGTGAGTGTGTGGTGTGTGTAGACACACCCCAGAGGAACAGAGGTTCGTGCTTTGGCTGCTTTTGTCTTTACTGGCTGGAGTCTCTGGCTGAATGCTCTCTGAAGCTTTTTTGTAAGCTCATATCTTGGGGAGGAGGAGAGACATTGCCTAGGACCTGCTGCCCACACATTGTTCTGGGGTAGGGTGTCTCTCTTGCATGGTGCTGGAGGAAGAGGTGGCCCCAGCTGGACCCCTTTTTACAGTATCTTAAGGTGAGTGCTGAAAAACAGTAATCCAGAATCACTGACTGTTTGTTTGTTTTTGAAAATCTCAGGCTATATCTTTACAGCGGCACAAAAGTTGATATTGTTCTTAAACTATGTAATTATTTGGCCCTGGATGTGTACAAATGGGACTTAAAGTCTATGGGAAAAGCATTGTTAGTTTGGTTAATACAACAAAGCAATGGCATGCCATATTGCTAATGTAAAAAAAAAAAATCCCCTTGGGATTCAAAAACACTGGTAGAGATGAATAACTTCAGATGAAATGCAAAACGTTTTGATGGTGGGAGTTTTATTTCTGGCATGTTGTCTGTTTCCAAACATGTCAAGAGTACAGAGCCTTTTCTTCATTTGTAAAATTAATTGGTAGATCATAGAAAGTCAATAACCTGTGTGGCATTTGTTTTGGCATTACTAGTACAGTCATACTTTTTTAAAAAAATAGGTGGCATTTCTGAAGTCTCTGGGCTGGCCTACTCTGGAAAACGTGGTCAATCCAGCTATGTCACTCATGGGTGTAAAAACCCACATCTTGGAGTGATGTAGGTTTTGTCTACACTGAAGCGTTACCTGCTGGGCAGTAGTTTGTGCTGCTGTAGCATTTGAAGTGTGGAAAAGCCCTCTGTCTGGGTTATATGTGACCCATTTTGGTATTTGCATTTGAAAGGAAATTAGTAGGTTGTCTCAGCGGGAAGTCTCCCCAAATAGGGGGTGCTGCCTGATCTATGTTTATCTTGCTATTTTGATACTGAATAGTTTGCTTGCATGTAGTGGATAAAGGGTTCTGCTCATTTTTAAGGGCAAATTTCTCAAACCTAGATATGCAAAGTCATTCTTCTAAATCCATACCTAAGCAACTAAATGAAACTGGCCTGAATTTCTGTGTGTGTGCTTGCTATTCCTGTTGACTTATGAAGAGCAGGCCAAGTTTATTTGAATGTTCCGATATGGGCTGAGGAGCCTAACTGTAAGCACTTAAGTTTGAAAATTTGTGTCTAGGTCTTCACCACAACCATTTATTTTCTTTTGACTTCACTTCGATTCTACATGAGGCTTGGCGAGAGTCTTACCAGAATAAGCTGATTGTGTGCAGGGCTTTGTTGCTGCTAATACCCTATGTGGTTTTTCTGCTGGGAAACAATGAGAGAAGCTGGAAG
Source organism: Podocnemis expansa (assembly GCA_007922195.1). Classification (NCBI taxonomy): domain Eukaryota; kingdom Metazoa; phylum Chordata; order Testudines; family Podocnemididae; genus Podocnemis; species Podocnemis expansa. The sequence goes on from ML682006.1 coordinate 24,544,764, forward strand.
AAATTAAGCTGAAAACTATCATGCACCACCAATAACATATATTAAATAAATAAAACAAGTATCTCCTGCTATGGGGAAAAATGGAACAATCCCTTTCTTCCAAGAATCTTTGAAGGAAGGACACGTTTGGGAAAAGAGAGAGTTAATATCTCCATTTTACTGATGGGAGAGCATGAAAACATGACAACAGAACTTTGGATGCTTGCACATAATAAACTTCATATTTAATGTCCTTCTGTCTTTTGTCCCATACTATAGCAACAGAGCTATGTTTTAATTTGTTAGCAGTTAATGTTGATATTCTAATTCACATTGCAGCAAAATAACTAGCGTCAGATGGTTAAATTTTGTTTCTAGTTGTGTGGGGTTGTATTGTGTAAAGAGGTAATTAGATTGATTAATAGTGACCTTTTTGTCTTTCAGTGTGACTGTCTGCTAACTATAGCAGTTTCTTTTTGTCTCCTAGATCTCTGAGTCGAAAAGCCACTGTTTGTATTCTCAGTGGAAAATACTGCTTACCAGGCCCTGCACAAACATCTTGTATAAGTGCTTTGCACAGGAAGACTGGTTGCCTTGGAAACTGTGGTGCATTATTTTTTCATTTCTAAATCAGAGCATTAAAAATGCTTCCCCATCCGCAGGACGTCCTGGTCCTTTGTTTTGCTACAGGCAATAGTGATGTTCATGGACCCTTCTTAGTGTTCGTGCTTGGCAATATTCAAGACACTGTCTCTTGTTTTTATATGTCACTCCCCATTTCTGTGTGTCACTGGCCTTTCCTGCTTGCTTATAGCCATTTCTGATGATAGATAGCAAGAGCAGTTATAATGTAGCAGGAAACCTTTTTGTAGCATGGGAAGTTGTTAAAGTGGTTCAGTAGAAATTTCACCTGCTATAGACCTTGGCCTCCTTAAATATGCCTTTGAAAAATATTCCTGCCCCCATTAACTCACCAGCACATTGCTTAACTGCATCCAACTAGATATTCTTCCAGAAGATCTCAGTAGCTAACTTGTTGTCCTTTGTGACATTGAACCTTGACTGACTACTGTACTGCTAGCTGTTATCTGCCTCTAGAGCTACTTGCTTTGAGTGCCTGTGGTGCACAGACAATTCCTTGGTATTTCCCTGAGCTCCATTACCACTAAATACAGAAAGCACTGATACTTAATGCCCAGTCACATTGCCCAGGTCTCAGGGTATGAAGGCAATGGGCTAGAGGAATGGTTACTTTTCACCAAATGAAGGGACACAGGCTTTGGTGTTGGAAGGAGAACGGGGCTGCATTTTGAGGTGGAGATTGCAGACATTTTTTTCCTTTGGAAGATCTAAAAGATATAAGTAAGTACGCTAGAGCTTTTCTGAACCTTCTGGGGTCTCACCAGTTGCTACTATATGGAGTATGGTGCAATGGCTGAAAGGTTCAGAAGTACTTAACTATATTTATTTCTTCCCAAAGTCGATGAAGGTGCTTTTCATACAGACCTTTTAAAATTCCATTAACTGGTTATTAATGTTGGAAAAATTGGACATATGATGATTGCAAATTCTGGGGTCAGGTAGCTTGATGGTTATCTCCTCCCGTAATTGGTACTGTGCTTTGGTTGCCAGAATTAGAAAATTGCACCATTGTGTATATCTGTATTTCCTCCCAAAATTTCATGTTGGTGTATGTTCTCATAGTTTGCAGTCTGTTTGTGGTGTTCTGTTATTGTATCTTACACATCCAAAATACAGACCCCCCCCTTTTTTTTTTAAATAACAGCAACAAAAAACTCTCTGAAAATGGTCAGCATTATTGTACACCCTACTCTGCTTTTCAGATTTTGTTGACCCTCATTTCTCCTCAAAGTGGCATCCCACTTTAATCTTCTGCTCCTTTAATCTCTTTCTCCTAACCTTCAGTTCAGTTTCAAAATAATTTCTCATTTGTAATCTTCCAAATGTGCCCCATTTTTGGGGATGCATATTTAGAACATTTGTCAGGCTCTGTCTGTTGCACACTGAACCCTGACAAATCTAGGACAAAGGATTCCAAATCTGAATAGCACATAAATATTTGAAAGTAAATAAGAGAGTCGGTATACAAATAAACAAGTCCATTAAACAGCTGAATATATAACGAGCGTATTTGACTTTAGTTAATTTTAGTATTGCATTATCAACAGGAATAGGTGTTTATTTTAAAGTAATTGTGGATCACACCAAAAGAAAGGGGAGCATCTTGAATCCCAAGCAGCAGATTTCAGAGCAAAGTGATACATTCTTTGTTATTAGATGTCGCTCTGGTGGAAATAGAGTGCTGTACTAAAAAGTGATAAGCTTTGAAGGGCTGATGCCATAAGTCTTTCTGGAGAAGTTGTTATAATCCCATGTTTTGATCAGCTGGTAGCAGCTGTCAGTAAGGTAGGCAGAACTATTTTAAAAGCCAAAGAGAAGGACAAGAAAAGAGCAGGAGTTAAATCCATCTCAGGTTGAGGACTCGGGTGAGTTATGATATATGAGAAGTGCAAAGTGTGACATGGCACATCTTCTTTTTCTTTACTTTCATTTATCATCCCCAGTACACGGTCATTAGGAAGGAGAGATTGTACCTGATACGCTTTACAACATGTACAGGCAAGGCTAAAGAGCAGGCTCATGGCTGTCATTACAGTTCTGTGCTTTGTCAGTAATAGTCTAGTTCTCCAGGCCAGGGGTCGCAAAAGACTGTATAGAAGTGTAAGGGGAGACGTTCAAAGGCAAAAAAGGCATCTATGTGTTCCATGGAGAGTCAGTAGGAGTTGGATTCTTAATTGTCCTTTGTGCTTCTGGAAATCTGTTTTATTAAACTTCTCCACACTCCTGACATATAGGTGTTATCAGATGGGGAAAGTGAGGCACAGAAGGGTAAAGTGATGTGCACAGGGTCACTCATGAACTCGCTGCAGAACTAGTAATGGAATCTAGATCCCCTGACTCTGTCCTGTATCTTTTCCAGAAATCAATGTTTACTCCACCACTTGTGTTTTTTTCCAAAGGAAGGTCTAAGGGTTGGGTTTCTCAGTCCACCCCAGCCCCAAAATTTGAAAAGCCTGATCCAGCTCCACCATCCTGTCACTCCAGGGGGACTGAGTTATGTTGCAGCCCCTCTGCATCAGGCATTGAAAACAGAGGGGATGCTGTCTTGTAACATGAGGTGATGAATGTGCTGTCTGCAAAACGTTGCTGCTCCTGTTAGCAGAATCCTGTGTTGCACATTGTATTCTTCTTTTCATTTTATGCCTCCTTTCTTATTCTGTATTGCCAGTTGTCCCTTCCTTCCGCAGCTACATGTGTGATGTGAATGTACAGGAAATGTGCAAGCCTCTGACCTCTGTGGTGCAAACAGCCACTCAGAAGCATGCCTCAGGAGAAGGGGCAGTTCAGACTTGCTGCATACTTTGTTTTGGAGTTCAGAGGGAAAGCATGTGTGACTGCTTGATGTATTTGGAAACAAATGTATGCTATTTCCCTTCCTGTAACTTGCCATCTGTTCCTGTGTTGTGGGGGAGCCTGATCCCCATTTTAAGTTTCCATTTCAAGGACACAGACCAGTGCACACCATGAATTTGGGCATGTGGCATGTATGTATTAGTATCATTATGGTTCTTATTAGTATTGGGCAGGACTTGACAAACTCTGGGAACCAGGTTGCCATGATGACTGGGATTTGTAGCCTGGCTTCTAGCTCTGCTGCAGAAATGCAGCAGAAGTGTGCCCTCTGGCAATCAAAAATAAAATTGTTAGCACCTAGCTGGGAGCAAGTTTTGTTAAGCCCTGGTATTGGGTAATGCCTGGAAGCTGCAATCATGGACCAGGACCCCACTGTGCTAGGTGTGGTACAAACACAGAACAAAAAGACAGGCCCAGCCCCAAAGACATTATTTTAAAAATCTTTGCTGCTTGATATTTATTTTTTTTATATTTATTTCCTGGACCATGCACATGCTGTACTTGCAGCTGTGATAAATCCTTATAGCAGGGGTAGGCAACCCCCAGCATGTGTGCCTACAGTGGCACCTGTGCCCATTCAGAGTGGCATGCGGCACCTTTTGTGGTACCGCAGAAATTGCCACTCCTGCCACTGAAAGGCACTCTGGGTGGCCTCTCTTGGGTGCAGCTGGTACACAGGGGGTCTCACTTTGCCTATGTCTACATGTGACACAGAAGAAAGCTGCCTCGAGTGGCTCCTCTCTGTAGTGTGATGCTCCCGAAAGCAGCCACTCTGAGAAGCTTTCTGCAGTATGCCTGGGAGCCCCTGAAAGGAGTTGCTGCTCCTCATGGCAAGCCTGGGGATCCCTGTCCCCAAACACAACGCCAAAATTAGCCACCCTGGGTGACTTCTTTCCGTGGCATGCCTGGGAGGCGCTCCCACTCCAGCAGTGACCGCTGCTGAATTTTCAGGCAGCTACCACATTTTTTTCAGCAGAGGTGGCCGCCCGCACCAGTTGAGGGTTGGGGAGGAATGACCAGTAGAGGGGTTGGCAAAGGTTGCTGACCCGTGCCTTATGGTATTGGGTAACCTTCTTTGCCAACTCCCCACCTGAACTGGAACCCATGACTTCCCCTTCAAATAGCTTAGCAATGCTCCTCACCATAAAGAACTCAATAAGGTCCTGTCCCTCTCAGTTGCAACTAACTAGCTGATTCTCTGCTCCCCCATTTCCCTTCAGTAATAGGCAGCACCCTTTACTTCCACTTCCAACTGCTGCAAACCCAGCCTACTCATCTGTCTAATCCTCCCATCCCAGACTTTTGCTAAGGTATGATGTCGGACTGAGGCCCCGCAAAACCTAGTATCAGTTTTACTTGATTGTGTCCCCATTCCTCTCCTCTCTGCGCCTTTCTCCACTGTTTAGATCTTGGCCCTATCACTCTGTATGTTCCTAGAGTCATCCCATAGGTCAGGGGTACTCAGACTTTTTGCGAGCCGGTCTACATTCAGCCTTCCACCATTCATCAGGGTCCACAAGCAACTAGGGTGGGCCTACTGCCCTACCTTGCTACAAGATTTTGCGAAATTTTAAATTTTTAGAAAACAAACTGCGAAGATAATGACAAAATCACAAGAAAAAATCGCAAGGCTGTCAAACACATCAACTACAATAGTTGCTAGCAAGCAGTTATCACTCAATGTGAAGTATGAAACTGTTTCTTCGACATAATGGATGCATAGTTAGGTGAATAACCTGTCAGTGAAATACGCATTGCATTCTGGAGGTGCTGGTTTGTAATCACACTGCGATGTTTTGATTTAATGACGTTCATAGTGGAAAACGCAGATTCACAGGTATATGTTGATCCAAACATAGTGAGTACAGAAACTGCAAGCTTCTTGGTAGCAGGATACTGAGAATCTGGAACAAACTTGGCCCAAAAATTAGTTATGCTGACTTCATTCAGTTTTGTTTTCAAAATGTCACATGCTTGCAAATCAGCTGTTCCAAGCTGCGGCAATGACTGGTTCGCATTTGGGAAAGTTGACACAGCCACATCTGTCCACTCACCATCAGGCTGCACAACAAAAGGATTAGCGACAAATAAAAACAGAAGCTTCAGATGTCTGAAGTCAGTAAAACGTTCCTCAAACTCATTCTGCAATTTATGCAGAAATGTGACCATCAGCTGAGAAAATGTGTTTTGATTAGGTGTCAGAACACTTTTCACATTTGGAAAATGCAACATCTTGCCACTTTCCAAGTCATTTATGAAGATACTCAGTTTTGCGTCGAAGGAAAAGCATTTCTGTTGTAAGTCCACAACTGTTTTTTCTGCACCCTGAAGCGACAAATTTAGGGCATTCAGATGTCCCATGATGTCAACAAGAAATGCTAGCTGTGCTACCTTGTTGTTGTCCTGAAGAAATTTCAAAAATTCAGTAGCTTTCTTTGTTTTCACTGACTGGAGGAAGTTGGATATATCTTCACGTAGATTCCAGAATCTTTCCAAAACTCTGCCTTTGCTTAGCCATCGGACATCATTGTGAAGCAGTAAATCTCCAAATTCTGCAGACACGTCCTCAAGAAACGAGCGAAACAGACGATGCTGTAGTGAAGAATTACATTGTAAAAAGTTCACCAATTTCACAATAGTAGCTGTCACTTCAGCCAGCTCGTCACAAAGTTTTGAACACAGGGCTGATTGGTGAATGATACAGTGATAAGCAACAAGTTTAGGCTGAACTTCTTTCATGCGAGTAACAAGTCCCCTGTCTTTGTCCGTCATTGCTGGTGCCCCATCTGCTGTAATGGAAACCATTTTTGCAGCATCAGTTCCTTCAGACTGCATAAACTGAGATAATGCAGAAAACACGTCCTCACCACGTGTCTGTTTTGCTAATGATAGCAATGTCAGAAACTCTTCAACAAATTCATGGCCGTCAAAAAACCTTGTCATCACACATAGCTGAGACATGTCAGTTCTATCAGTGGATTCATTGATGGCTAAAGCAAGTAGTTCAGCCTTTTTAAGGTCCAACAGTAACTGCTCACGGACATTTTCAGCCAGATCATCTGCATGATGACTTTCAGTACTGTCAGACAACGGTATCTGCTTAATCTGTTCGACACATTTCTTGTCATTGAACAGAACAGACAATGCAGACATCATACGTTCTTTAACAACTTCTGCATCAGTAAATGACTTCTTATGTCTGCCAAGAACCCACACGATGCGTAGCAAAGCTTCTGTAATATTTGCTTGGGTGGCAATCGCTTTAGTCGTCATTGACGAACTGGCTTCTAACGACGACTTTAGGGTGTCGATCTTATCTGAACGAAGGTTTGACTTCAGTGGATATTTTGCATTGTAGTATTCAGGGTGTTTCATCTCAAAGTGTCGTTTTATGTTGCTACTTTTAACCACGCTTACTGTTTCGTGGCAAATGATGCACACAGGTAAAACAAAGAAGAAATCCTCAGTCCAAAACTCATGAAATGATTGATTTTCGTTGTCTATCTTTCTTCATTTGGAACTTGTCGCCATATGTACAATAGGTAACGATTACATTTAACGATTAAATTTCTGTTAAGCAGACAAGAAAAACAACAACAAATAAGGCGGAAATGGAAAGACATTGGTCACAATGTAAACAATAAAATTAAGTAAATACTGGTACTTCAGGTCAATGTTCCCTGTAAGCTTCAATAGAGCTCCTGTGGAGAAGGGAGTTTTGAAAACTCCCACCCAGAGAAGCTCTAATGGAGCATGCCCAGAAAATCTGGACATGCTCCGTAGAGCTTCTCTCCCCCAGGAGTTAGGGCTGGGCCCTACTGCTCCAGTCCAGCCCCAAGGTAAGTTGGTGGGGGGGTGATGTCAGGAGCATGGGCGGCGATGCCAGGGGGGGAGAGGGGGCGAGTGGGAGCGGGGGGGTGATGTTGGGAGCCGGGGGGGGCGGTTGGGAGCGGGGGGGTGATGTCAGGAGCGGGGGTGGCAATGCCGGGAGTGGGGGAGGGAGCGGGGGCGGTGCTGCTGGGAGCGGGGGGGGGCGGCTGCGCAGCAGGCTCCGTGAGGGGGGAGCGCAGCGAGCAACAGGAGTTGCTCAGCTGCTGCAGGGGTACTCAAATGGCCTTAGAGGGAACATTGCTTCAAGTTTGGATTTTTCATGCAAATAGGTGGCCCGCGGTCCACCAGAAACGTCTTTGCGGTCCGGATTGTGGACCGTGGGCCGCCGTTTGAGTACCCCTGCCATAGGTGGTGGTGCCATATGTGTTCATAAATAGGTAAACAGGACTCTGATGATCTTGGTATTTTCTCCCTTAAGCCTCCTGTACATTTATTTGAAATTGAAAGAAAAACCTCAGACAAAGAAATAGGATTGTTGTATCTGTCCTGATTTTAAGGACGTTCTCCAAATCAGCTTGTAATGTGACTTTATGTCCACGGAACTGCCGTGACAGTAAGTCAGACATGCTCAGGTCGTCTGCCATTCTGCACATGCACACCTTTCTGCTCTTTTCTTGTGAGCAGTCAAAGCACTGACCCATAGCAATGAGCAAGTTCAAGAGAAAATAGAAATTCTTGTGTATTTCGGTGCCTGGAGAGCATTCATGTCTGCAGATCAAAGGAAAATCAGTGAGGCTGGTTAATCAGGCCTGCTAGTTTAGGACTCTCTTGATCCCTGTGCTGTGCAGCGTGTTCACAAGAGTGCTTGGGCAAAAGCCAAGAGAGGCACAAGCACCCTGGTTTAGTAATGAACGGTTCCCTTCTTCCCACCCATGGGAAAATGTGCTCGTGCTCCTCTTGGTCCAGACAGTGAGCAATGTGAGCTTCCTGCTAAGTCTGGATCTGCGGGTTCTTTTCTCAGTAATGGTGTCCCTGGCTCTGCTGTGTTTAAATCTTCTTCAGTAATTAAATGTGTGGTTTGCTCACTGCAGTGACCTTCGTTGTACCACTAGATTGTGTGCCTTGTGTTACAATGTTAAATTAGCATTATCAGCATGTAGTGAAATCTCAGGGACAGTTGGGGACAATGATGTAATGTCACACAACAGACGCTTCTCATGTCATTTACTGTCGGTGGCTAGAACCCTCATAGTCCTAGCATATGCTCTGGGTTAGTGTCCAGTGCTTACCCCTTTCCTGTAGCTTGCCTTTGCTATTAAGCTGACTGTCAGTCTGCTCTTTCTCCTGAGTTTGGCTTGTTCTGAAGGTTTCTTCCTTAAGGCCCTTCTCTTGCTGCCCCTCCATTACTCTTTCCTCTCAGACTAATCTTGGGTTTAATGTAATGAGCCCTATCTTGTCTGATGTCCTACATGAGTCAGCAAAAGAATTCTGTCTCTGCAGGACCTAAATCCTTATCACAACCTGTCACACGTCACATATGAAGCCAAGATTGTAGAATGCTGCAGCCTCGTATTATAAACTTACATAAAGGCATCCTGTGCAGAACTTAGTGAAAGTCTGATCTCTCCAGTCCCCATCAACATGAACTATGTGGCAGAGTTGAGAAGCTTGGCTGTAAGAAGGGGCTTAGCATGTCTGGGCTGTATTTCCTTGAGGATAAGAACGGAAATGACAGCAGTCACTTCTGTAACTTCTTATAAGCTAGAGACTATTTTACAATTTTTTTTGGCCTATATAGGGAATAGACAGTAACCCTGTCAGAAAATGATTTTTATTTACATGGCTGTAATTTTTTCACATCTGTTTCTACCTCAGAGGATCAAATTAATACCTGTCCTGTGAATATACACTGATTTTGATTTGTTTAAAGTGTGTCCATCAGTAGCTCTGGATGCATGTTGCAAACTTTTTTTTTTTTTTTTTTGAAGTAAAAACTAATGGAAAAAATGGAGTCAATATGCAGAACTAAAATACCCTACCCAGATTCCCCATATACATTTCTCTCTCACTTTTTCTGCTCTCCAGATAGATCCGTATATAGAGAACAAAGATTGATATAGGGGGATTTGTTACTAGAAGAGTATCTGACTGAACATTTTGTATGGCGTATCTAACTATTAGGTGGTCCTTTTTTTCTTGGTGAACCGAACCTTGCACCCTAAATATTGAGAGAGATTTTTAACCTTGTTAAATTATAATATTGACCTTCCAAGTTGGTGTCTCTTTTTCTGGAAGCCTTTTACATTTTACTGTGAAAGGTGAGGAGGATGCTAGACCTGCAAAACTTGCGGTAACTAATCTTCTAGAACTTGATACGTCACTGGGCTGCCCTGTGGTATATTGATTCCTTCTGAGATGTGTGCTCTTCATACATCTAATTCTCAGATGAACTGGGTTTTTTCATATTATAACTGGTTAAAGTAAAACCCTGCTCCCTTGTTAGGGAGGCAAATATTCTCAAGGCAAACAACTGCTAATGAATCAGCTATGGTGAAATTTTTTAAGGAGAGTTTAATGGGTAATTTTCATTTGTAATACTGGAAGTAGCGAAGTTGTTGAGAATATAACTACCTTCTGATTCTAGCAGTGCAGTGGATGCTTTTCTGAAGTGTAAGGATATGGGTAAACTGATATTAAAGTAAGTTGTGTGATAGGTTTTCCAAGAGCTTCCATAAGTGACTCTGTCTCCAGTCCAGTGGCTCAGATGCAGATTGTAATTTAAAAGTAAATACCAATTTGTTCATGTGAGGAAATGCTGCTCCTCCCTGCCTGAATTTTTAATCTGGTAGTTTGAGATAACTAGATGCAAGCTGTGATGACTCTTGGGGCAAGTGATCTTTACAGTGGATTTAGCATGGTTAATAGTGCCCCTTTCACAGAAACATAGTGTCTTCAGCTTTGCTGCCTAAACCTTACTCTTCCAGAACATGACAAAAGTCAGTTTCTTTCCTCATTTACCCTTACTGTCTTCATTCACTTTCATTACTCTTTCCTGTCTCTTTGCTTCTCCAGATGCAAGCTTTTTTTCTTTTACAAAATTCCAAGCATTTTTCTTTCTTGCCACAGAAGTGCTTTGCAGAGATCAAACTTCCATCTTGTCTTGTGTGTTTTTGCTAAGAGAATATCCTTGTATAGGCATCTGCATGTAATGGAACAAGTTTGCTCTTGCTGCTCTGTGAAAAGGTGGTTATCACCCACATAAAGCAACTTGCTGAGAAAGCAGTAGATGCAATATCTATTACAGGAGCCTGGCATTCACTTGAAGTAATTTACTTATTAAGTGTTAACATTTTTCTTGGATGTGGTAGCTCAAATTTTAGTAGAATGACAGCCATTTTTTAAACCCCTCTTCACCTTCTTTACATCATTTTCATGATCATTAATATCAGCAAAGTCTGTTTCTCCAAGACAGTTGACATGTATCATATAGCCAATGGCAGATCCCTAATTCTCTGGCCAGCTATGGTCCTGGTGGCAAGTTAGTGCAGACTAGAAGCTTCACTAACGTACACAGGCTTGAGCCTTCTCTCTTTCCTGACATGCCCCTTTGCACTGGTTGTGGGGAGGATGGTGGAGGAACCGGCAACATATCTGGCCTATGTTACACCAAGGGAGTCTCTTGCACAGGCAGATTGCATCTTCCTCACTGAATGTAGGATTCAGTAGTGAGGCAAGGAATCTGCTTCTGTAACGCCACCTAAAATAGAGTATTGTTTTTGAGGCTTATGCAGTTTCACCCAGGAGACAGCACTCTTGCTGTTTGAAAGAAGAACTGTTGAGTTCAAAGCTTGGGATCATCCGGTTCAGCAGTGGAGGAAGGGAGATGGGATGGATCTCAAGTCAAAATTCTTTTTATTTCTCTGGTGGGAAAGAAGGGAACTCTGAAAGCTTTAACTGTGGCTTGTTTAGCTCCTCTGTTTGTATGGCTAATTATCCCCTAACTGCTGTTTGTTAAATATTGCCTTTTTCCTTTGGATTTGTAACACATCTTGAAGTTAACATGGCAGTCAGCATAGAAGAAGAATGTAAACAACGTGTGGGAGAATATGCTATTTTGGCACATATATGTCATTAGGATTTTGGTCATTCTTCCACACAATTGGTCCAGAGGCATCATTTATTTTATTTAGGTTTTAGATACCAAAAGGAACTAGATTTTTTTTTTTAAAGATAAATCAGATATCTCTAGTATTGCCCTCCAAGTTGTCATACTCCTTTAGGCTCGCCTCAGTCTGTCCTATTTTTTAAAATGCTTGAGATCAGTTGTTATTTCTCTGAAAGAGATTCAGTCCTTCTCACAAATAAAGTGTGCAGTTCCAATTTACATAATCTGCTAGTTTAGTTTGAATGTAGCTTTAAATTCGTCCATTCTGGAAATCTGTGCATCTCTAGGCATCTCTGAGCCTACCTATCAATTTTTCTTTACCGGTACCAGAAACCCAATGTTCTAGATGGTTGGGTTGACTTAGTTTTGGTTTTTGGTCATAAGAATTGCTGGGTCTGATCAGAGCATTGGCTCTTCAAGTCAAATGTCCTATGTTCAACAGCAGCCAGTACCAGCTGTTTTATAGGAAAGTGCTAAAGTCCCTGAAATGGGCTATTATTGAATAGTCTATACTTTCTTCCTGCCCTGAAACATGAGAGTTGATTTGTCATCTAAAATTTTCTTTCATGAGGTTCTGAACCTCATGTACAATGGATGTATGTTTAAAGATGTGTTAGAATATGATGCTTGGGAGCTAGGGTAACATTTTGAATGCAGTTGGTTGATAAAGCCATTGCAAAATCATTGCACTCCTGTCATTAGACAGCTCTTTATAATAGGTGTATTGCAGTCCTCTATTTTATTTACTCTAGGGACTGTTTGTGGAAAAAATCCACTTTGTTGATTTCCATATTTTTTAAAGGAAATTTGTGCACAAATATGAGAGCAAATCACTTTAGTTTATCAGTCCCTTTATTTCATAATTTCTATTTATATGATTTTCCTGTTTGCATTGTAATCACAAATCAATAAAAAATTGTGATTTTTTTTGGAATCTGACTAGCTTGCATAGAGCAAGGTATACAAGAAAGGGTAAGAAATGTGTGTTGCTCCTTGAAATCTGTGCTGGAATGATACTGTCACATGACCTTCCCAGGATACCTGTGTGAGATGACCTTGAAAGACCCTGAACTGCATTATTGGGTGTGCATCATGATATCATGTGTGGGCTTTAAACAACATGTATTGCTTTTCTGATTTCCTCCTATGTCATCTGACTAATGTTTCTGTCCTTTCTTTTCACAGGAGGAACAGCCTCCACCAATGCAAACCAGGAGGTCATCTCTCAGTGGGTTATGCTACTTGACTATGGGCCTCATTGTTTTGCTCTTGGGCCTTGTGTTTGCATCCATGTATGTCTACAGATATTTCTTCATTACCCAGGTACTATATTATCTTTAAATTATAATCCTGCCACCTCCCAAAATAAATTTAAGCAGCCACAAGAGCTGCCCCCCTCTTTTTAAAAAAGCCAAACTCCTCCCCCCCTTATTCTGGTAGTACCTAGAGAAGGGCTTCACTGTACTAGCTGTTGTGTAGACACACAGTAAGAGACAGTCCCTCTCCCGAAGTGTGCATGAAAACTCTCCAAAACCAACAGAATGCTTTATTGTAGCATAAAGCATTAGGACAGTTTCTCTTTGATTTTTCTGTACAATGTCACAAAGAAACTGGCTTCTCTTAAGCTACCCATGTCTCTGCCTTGTTGGCAGCAGCCCATTGGTTTGTGTGATACAGTCCACTGCATCATTCAGTACACACAAAGTAGGAGCAGTAGGTATTTTATATACATTTTTATGCTCGAGAGAAAGTTGCACAAGATTATTTTCAAAATTATGAGACTGATTTCCAGCAAGTAGATTCACGTGTACTTGTCTGCATGTGATTTTGCATGTGCCAAGTAGCTGCGTTGTCAGATTATGAAGCAAATCTGGGCTTATTTGCAAATATACATGGCTTTTGCCAATTCTTGTTTAGTCATGTGTGCTTCCTCCCCTGCAAATGCACTGATTGAGGTGGACAGGAAATGGGCATGGCTCTATACAATCTGGTCTATATGGAACAGCATATATAAACCAGATTGTGTAGTGTTCAGAAGCCTGTTCCAGGATAATGTCCTGTCACTTCCCTGTCACAAACATAACCTTACTGCTGTTAATTCATAAATCATTTTTAAAGTGTGTTCTGTCAGAAGGAAAGAGACTGTCTCTTTATGATCTGTATGTACAGTGCCTAGCACAGTAACACTAGGGCTTCTAGCCTCATTACAATAAACACTGTAAATTCTGCTACTCATACAGAAATGGGGATGCTACTGGAAAATTAGTGTGGGTTTTCTAAGAAGCCTGTAAGAATTAGGTGCCCAGCTCTGAATGAATTAGGTGCCTCCTTCCTAGCCAAAGTCCCAGCAGTTAAACAGCAGCTGTTCAATACACTACAAGGATGTTTGTGAGTGAGAGCCTCTTTTAAAAATGGAAAAATTGTTTTCTTTTATGTAGTCTTATTGCCGTGAACTCCTGAAGAGATCGGTGTATTATTTATATTGCAGTGGTGCCAGAGGGCTCCATTATGCCATACCCTTTCTAGATAATGTAGTGAAAGAAACAGTACTTGCTTGCAAGAGCTTGAATCTAAATAGACAAGATGGAGGAATCAGGCATCAACATGTGAAATAACATGGCCAGGGTGTCTCAGCAGGGTAGTGACAAAGCTAGGATTATAACTCACATCTAAATGTAATACGTGATCTACTGAATCTCACTGCTTCCTGGTACCATGGTATTTACTATGAAATCTGGGATCTTTTTGAAACTTCTTGAATGTTCAGCATTTCTACACCATGGCAGTGACGGAGGTAATTTAAACAAAACCCCTCTATTCAATTAGTGTTATATGATGATTCCCTGGAAATGTTTGAGGATGAGAATATCATATTTTTTTTTTCTGAACATTTAACTTATAAAATACAGCTCTGGGTGACACTTCGATTCTGTATGTTGGGTGGCTCAGTTCCTTTGAGGTCTGGGTGAATTTAGCTTGTTTGTAGCTTACATGTTTTACACTAAAACTGTAACTATTTCAATCTTCACTTGAAAATTTCTACCCTATTGATGGCCCTCTATTGCTACTTCAAGTAACACCCCGATGTACTACATACTTTCCAAATATACAAGAAGGGATATTCTGTGTCCTGAGGAGCTCTCAGTCAATGAAAAAGACAGGAGACAACTGGAAATCAGGGAAAGGAAACAACAAAGGATTTTCTGTACAGATTATCAAGTTATTGCAGGCATCATATTCAGAGTGGGATTTTGAGATAAATCATTAAAGCCGAGGGGGGAGAGCCTTGTGGATAATTCAGGTGAGTCAAACCATACATAGGAGTTCACATGGAAGAAAGGATGGTGGGAGACTGATGAACAGATGGCTAAGGGTGAGAAGCTCAACAGGGCAAAGTGAGGGGAATTTGCAGTATATTAGTGCCCAAGATCTAGAATCAGATCCATACTCACATCGCAGTCTAAGTGGTCCACATAAAATAAGAAGCCAGATTTGCGTATGATTGATGGTTTCTACTTGAGGGAGACTCAAGACTAAAATGCATTGATTGAGCTCTTTGGGGAATTCTGTTCATTCTGTTCTTATCCTGAAGAAGAAAGGACTTCCCTCCCCCCAACCATTGTCATAAGAACTGAATTAACATATTTTGTTTAAAAAAAAAAAACAACCAAAAACCTCCTGCCCTTATTAAGAGACAAAGTGCTTTGCTTTTTGCTAGCTGAATTTGTAGCCAAAAATACCACCAGTCATAGCTGTATAGTGGCTTTGTGATGAGGTCTGCTGTCTACTGAATAGCTATTACTAAATTAATTCTCTCAGGACTGCAGGATCTATGTGGCCAATTTTTATCTACTCAGCAATCTAGTCCTTTATATCTTCCCTTGCTCAATACATTTCTTTGCTGAAAAATTAATTTATCTCCACTCATTTTTGGAAATTACTCTAAAACTCATGACAAATGGATGACCATTCTTTCCACATTTTACTCAATAGTAGCTGGGTTTTTTAACCCACTGATTTGTTTACAAAAAGCCTGATGTTACATAATGTATAAGCTGACTGTTAACTGGATTGTGGACAATGTCCAGTATCACTGATACCTGAACAAAGGAGCTGTGTGCTGAATAGCACTAAGTGTCAGATGGTTTAGTCAAGACTTTACATTGGACATCTTCATTGTGCTTACTGTGCAAAAGCAAAGGCTAGTTTACATCCAGTGATACAAGGAAGCCTGTTAAGCATTGACAGTGGTGCTGACCGACATCAAGGCTGTGTGCCTTTATATGCAAGGCCTCAGGAGGTTACAGTTTGCCTGTTTGGTCATGGTGATCAGACTCTGCTCATCCTACTTACGTATGCCTTGGGTGGAACAAATGGGTGCCAGTGGTGCTTGCTTGTAATGAATTTGGAGAAAGTAAATCCATTTCTGCAAAGAAATAGAAAATTCCCAATTGTTTTGGTGTATTGCAGTTTGCAAATTGTAAGTCCAATTAGAATAAACTCTCTGCTGTGGAGGAAGTTCTGCTGTGGGGGAAGATGACATGGCTATAATCTGTGGTCCATTTGGGTTTGGATGGTGGGTGGGGAGGGTTCTGCTGCTTCTACAAGACTCAGAAATGAGGAGTGTTTTTGCACTGCCCTGGTCTGACTAATAAAACATGCTGACAGATTTGTTCCTAAATGGTCTCAGGAACATGCATTTGTGAACTGAACTTACTGTCATTTCTTCGTTTCCTCCTTCAGTGTCATGCCATGTGTTGTATCTCAATGAAAATTGTAATGGGGTGTGTATGTTCCATCTCCACTTTGATCTAGTTTCCACAGCTTCCCCGGGAGAGTGTGTTCCACTGTGGGATCCTGTATGAAGATTCTCTCTACTCGCCATTTAAGGGGCAGTTGGAATTGCATGAGGATGTAAAGATTTACATCGAGGAAAACTATGAGCAGATCAATGTCCCAGTGCCTCAGTTTGGGGGCGGTGACCCTGCAGATATAATCCATGATTTCCAGCGGGTAAGGACTGTATTGGCAATAGTCTCTATAGCATAGTTAGAACATAAGGGATGCCAGGCCAGTGGTCCACCTGAATCCTGCCTCTGACTGGAACTTTAGAGGAAAGTACAAAAACTGTTAGGCATCTAACTTTGTGATTTTAAACCATGGAGGAAATTTGCTTATGATCACTTGTTGGTAATCATGTTATGTCCTGAAATAGGAGCAATGCAAAATATCCCAAGTTGTTTGTCTTGGTATCTCTGAGCACTGAGTACCATAGATTGATTTGTTGCTGAAAGTAATTCATTATCTCTTAGATTTTTATTTTTGAATTTATGAGTTTGAATGTCAAGCTCAGCTTGATTTCTGAATGCACCTTTAAGACCTAAATGTAACATTGAGACCATAGTCATAAAAGCTGCACACTCTGGTCTTTCCTCTAAGTGCCTCCAAGTTTCTGTTGGAGTTTGAAGAACCCCTAATTTTTCAGTTGATTTTCTTGCTGAAGATACTTTACCACCATCCTTTCAGTTGAGTGTTATTTGGCAGGAATCTTTTGAGTCCATTGGCATCAGCTTATAACTGACAAGGGGTTTCTGTCAAATGTTGGACTGAACAAACTTAATCTTTATGTTTAAGTGAGTTGCTTCTGTTTAACTCCCAGCCCCAACTGCACAACTAGCACATAAATTGACATTGATTCTGTATTTCCATGTGGCTGTGCAAACTCACCTCTCTTAAATGAGTACAGATGGCAACAGATGGGATTTCTTTAAGGTTTTTGGTTCAGCTTTGCCCTGCTTGAGTGTATAGATCAAACCACAATGCAGAGAGAACAAATAAGTGATCTGTGGAGCAAAGACTTAGAAAAATTCTGCAACCAGTGAGTATCTCTAATACTCGCTTCTCTGTGTATGTACTGTTCAGACTACTAATATAGTAGGTGTGCTACAGAAGCAGTGATGTCAATATCTGAATGCTCTAGATGAGGCTGCTCACATGCTCACCTGCAGTCAACTAGGCTGTGTAATAGAATAACAGACATGGGATGTGTTGAATTTTCTTCACATAATTCCTAGCTTTGCAGGTTAACTTTCAAAATAACCCATTTTTCGGTAACAACAAATCCTCAGTTCTGCTTTGCCATCCTTTCCTTGTATTGTATCTTCAGCTTCCTTTTGTGACAATGAGAGGGACTGGTACCCTTCCTAAAACTTACATTGTTACTATATTTGTGATAGAGTATATTGGCAAGTTTTGATTTTTTTTTTTTTAATTTATTTTTTTTTTTTTTTACCTAAATGGTGACTTAGTCCAAAGAGCAACTTCTGAGCTGTACCAGGAATAAGGGGCCAGATCTTTGGCTGGTGTAAATCTCTAATGACATAATTAGAGCTTTGTTTTACAATAGCTGGTGAATCTGCTCTGTAAGTATCCAGTGGCACATAATGACATTGATATTTGGTTTTTCTACATGCAATGCTTATCTGTGGTTGTGTAGTCCATAGTATCCTAGTGTTATGAATGTTTGTCAGCCACTTCCACTCACACATGCAGGCACTTTAATTCTTTCTTAACAAGAAGAAATTGGAAAATTCTTTTCTGTCATGTTGGATTGCTGCAACTTTTGCTAATGTTTTAAAGAAATAGTGACTACACATGAACCAGGGGAAGAAGGATATAAGGCTCTTTTAAAGGCAAGGAAGATACATTTATAGGTAAATGCCAGAGGAGCTTGTGTTGCTTACCTGGGGATACTTTAATATGTTTGTTTGCTTGATTTGAGCTTTTTTACACTTTATTGGTGACCGCTCATGCATTTCTAACAGGGATGGATGTTAAAAGTTACAGGTATGTAAGGGCTTTATTGCTCCATGGTCTAGAAGGGGAGAGTTGTGAGGGGTTGTCAGTGTGGTGGACAGACAAGAAAAGATACTACAGAGAGAGGCAAAAGCTTAACACTTATTTTAAATAACTTTTTTGCTAGATAACCTGAACTGAGACCTTACCCCAAAGGGGATTATTTTGGTGGGTATTCATTTTAATGGTATCAGTTAAGACTTTAATGGTTCTGTATTGGTGAGTGGTGCCGCTGCCCCATCCCATTTTGCATGGTTTTGTAAATTTTAGTTCACTTGTCTTCTATACTAACCAGAAAGATTTTTGTATTTTGGATCTAGGGGCTGACTGCCTATCATGACATAGCCCTGGATAAATGCTATGTCATTGAACTGAATGCCACTATTGTAATGCCACCTCGCAATCTCTGGGAATTGCTGGTTAATGTGAAGGTATGTCTGGATGTTACTTTTCATAGTCTTTTGTTGAGTTGACTCCTGTGCATGAGCTACAATGTTCCTTAGAAAAGAAACCACTGCATCTGTGAAAATAAGTATTGGATATGATGAAGAGCTATATTTTGTTTATAGTTAAGGTTTTGGAGTTTAACAGAAACCTTGTATTTTTGCACGGAGTGGTAACTCAGACATGTATAAATCTGTGTAGGATGATTTTTATCCCCTGTCCTTAAGTTTATATCTGTTAAGAGCAGAGTGGAAATGCTCTGATACCTTTTATAGATTATATAATTGTAGCAGGTTTCAAGGACAATTTAGTTTGCCTCCCTCTTATAGTCTTTTATCACTGAATGTAACCAATCCCAAGGGTGGAAAAAAACAGCAGAGACAAATTTATGTAGGCTGACAGCAGAGCCTAAGGAAAAGAGGTACCTAGGATTGCTGGCTGCATAACAATAGAGAAACAGAAAAGCTAACATTAAATACAGTCAAGGGGAATGCTTGTCCTTACTGATAGCTAAATAACAGCAGAAGGAACATTGTTCTTCTTACACAAAATTAAAGATTGACATTTAAGAACCTAGTTTAACAGCATATGCATGCCAGGTATCAGTGTCTAAACATCTGTTTAGGTGAATAATCAGTCATTTACCTGACTATATGCCTGACTTATGTGCAGTTGTACCTTTAAAATGATGTCCTGTGTTTGTTTTAAATGTTGACCTAGTTTTGTGGCACTTTAAGGCTAACAGATTTATTTTTTGCATGAGCTTTTGTGGGAGAAGATCCCAGTTCCTCAGATGCTTCCAAGATGGGTGAACTTACAGAAGGGCATGAAACTAAATGCAAGGGGGTGTAAAATATAGGATCAGGCATTCCTTTCTGTAAGTTCACCCATCTTCGAAGCATCTGAGGAAGTGGGATCTTCTCCCACAAAAGCTCATGCAAAAAATAAATCTATCTGTTAGTCTTAAAGTGCCACACAACTCCTTGTTGTTGTGTGTTTTTTTTTTTTATTGGACTAGACTAACACGGCTATCCCTTTTGAAATTGACCTAGTTTTGCCCTGCTTTAAATGCATCCATTTTGAATAAGTGCCTGTCTTAGTGAGCTATTGAATTAATAAATGCTAGAATGCTTCCTTCCTTCATTCTGTCAATATGTTTGGGATTCCACATCATGATCATGCCTTATCCCCCTCAAGCTATAGTGGTGTGTGTGGTGGGTTGTTTTTCCCCCCTCCTCCCTTTCTGAAATTGTTACTGAGGGAACTGGATAGCTCAGGTTGGTCTTGGACAGACATCCTTTTACCTCTGGTCTACTGACTTGAATCCAGCCAAAATCACCGTTGACCAGAACTTGTTACCAGTGATTACTGTTTGTGATCTGTGTGAAACAAGTTCGATAGTCCCCAGTCTGGTCCTAGGCTGCTCTCTGCATGAAACAGTCAATACAAGAAAAGGGCACTAAATGGATGTATTACAGGACAGGCACAAAGATGAAATTATCCTCCTCTGTTCCCTGCATTTGTGTTGCCGGGTCACTTTATGAATAATAAAATATAATCTGAACACTCTTCTGATTAGACGAAGGGCAACTGGAATGCCTGTGAGAAGACATGCCTGCCATGCTTGCAGTGATCAATCTAGATGAACTAGTATAGGGCCTGCCAGTGTGAATGATTCTGTATTGAAAGCTTCAGAATAGCTGCATCTTCTGATGTTCTGTTTTTCCTACAGTAAGATGCTTCAAACTTGGTTTTGTCTTTCTCTTATAATAAGCCCTTTGCAAAGCATTGGTTAAGAATGTCATGACCTAGTAACTAAGTCCTGGCATCAAGGAACAGTGGTGCTTCATCATTTTAGCTCCCAGGGATAACTAATCTAAATGACAACTGAAGAAACGGGATTGACTTTCTCTTTCTCACACACTCGGGACAAGAGGAATTCTGATCTCCATCTTCATATATCAGAGGGTAGGATTTGTTGGTAATTGAACTCAACATGCAGTCTCTTTCTCTTCGTCTAATGCAGATGTATCAAAAATCTAACTTCTATAGAACTGTTGTGTTAGCATATAAGAACTCCTAATTGACTTGATTCTGCAGTTCTGTAAGAAAGTCTTATTGATCCAGTAGACTGTGCCAGCCAAGCAGTACAACACGGTTAAGATGGCCTGTTTCCCATTTGTTCTCTAGGGAAATAATCAGTCTTTTGGATAGTGGTAATTAAAGAGAGAAGATCTGAAATCTTGATGATATTGCTTGATTTCTCCTCCCTTCCAGCCACATACTTACATTGGCCTCTGTCAGGTTTGTAGAAGTAGGGGTTGATGGTAAACAGAGTATTTGTTAAAGAGAAATTAATGTAGACTGGCTGAAGGACATAAGTGAAAGGTCACCATGAATGAAAAATGAGTCTTCAAATAACGGTGCAGCTAACTTTGAGCCTGTTTTCTAAAGCTCACAAGCAAACTGCATTTATAATGCATATCATATCCTCCAGGTTCCTTGTATTGCCAATATGGCTCTGACACTTGGCCAATCCTTAGTCGTTCCTTAATGAGAAATCACTGTGCAGAAGTTGACTGAAAATATATATAAGCACATTTATGATTTTTCTTGGTGACTGTTGTGAAGAAAAATTTATATGTGCTAGATGGAGCTTAAATCAATCCTTCTCCTTTCTAGTAGTTGGCAGTGGAATGGTAAGCCTTCTAAGTGCAATTTTTAAATATGATACATATTGGGTGAGTTTTCAGAAATGACTTGAAATGGTCACTATCTGAAGTCAATAGACTAACTCACAGTGTATATCTGAATATTCTAAAGAAATCAGGAAGAGGGGAAAAACAGGGAAGGTCTATAGAGCTTTTGAGAGTTTGATCACTGTTTCTTTTTGCCCTTGAAGTGCATTTAAAATATGAACAGTGTACTTGGTGTGTTGTCTGGGACAACACAGTCTTGATATGGATTGAGATTTGGGGGCAATTCTGCCCAAATTCTGCGTAAATAATGTTTTAAGATTCTGTAACCTAATATTTTGGATGATACCAGTATTGCTCATAACACCCTCAACATGCGTTTATTTATAGCCTTCTGTTCATTTTACACCTTGATACTTTGTGTGTATCCCAAATCCAAATTGTCTGGTTTTCATAGTCAATTTCCTACAATGAAGTAGGAGCAAATATTGGGTAGGGATGTGTAAAGTCCTAGGCAAATGGAGTTTTAGCACTCAAATATTTTGGTAAATCAGTTTTAGAAAAATGCAGGCTTTTTATTTTTTTGATGAGCTATGGGGAAGCAGTTCTGTTTGTTTTCCTGACAAGAGCTCACATTGGATAATCAAGCTGATTTTATTTACTTTTTGGAACAAATGTAATTTCAGAAAGGGACATATTTGCCTCAGACCTACATAATCCAAGAGGAGATGATAGTTACAGAGCACGTCAGTGACATGGAGCAGCTTGGCTCCTTTATCTACCGCCTGTGCAGTGGCAAAGAGACGTACAGGCTGAAGCGAAGGACTTCTAGGAGACGTAAGATCCTTGTGTTTGATTGTATTAACTCTGTTCTCCAATGTGTCACAAGCATCATTTTCGCTGCTCACAGCGGTGATTGCCCTGTGGTGGTGGAAGGTGCAGACTCTTTGTGGCTACCTGTGCAACGGCAGACTTTCAAAACCTACCCACCATTGCAAACAGTAGTTCAGCAGCCACCTGTGTTAGTGACATTGGAAGCTCATTGTAATTGTGTACAGGCTGCAGGAATTTTTATCAGTGTGGGTATTAGCCTTATAGAAAGATTTGATAAAAATGCTTGCAGGAGTCAACCAGCCATTTACATAATCACTTTTGGAGCTGAACTAGTATTAGCAAGATGGGGAAAAATTTTAAAAATATCCTTAATATATGCACTTGCTTCAGATGTAGCTAGTGAAAGTAGATAAAATTTGTAAATAGGCTTTAACTGAGCCCTATTGGTATTTACACCTCAAATAAATTAGAGGGACTGAAGTTCAAAGTGGTGAATAGGGAGTATTAGGCCTGGCCTGTGTTGGGATTTATTCCAGAATAATTGTTCCTGATTAACTATTCCACTTTCAAAGTGGATTAAACTAATTTGGAATAAGGTGTGCTGACCCCAATATAAAAGTATCTGCACATGGAGTTAATCAGGAATAGTTCATCTGCTTTAAATTCACACCCTATTCTGCATTAATTTTCAGATTAAGACATGTCTTAGACTATTTGAGTGCTGTATATTCAAGATTGATATATCCACAAAAACTTTTAAACTCTAGCATTTTTGTATATGCACTATCAAAAGCCTTACCTGTAATTGTCATAGATGTTACATTGGATTAGATAAGGTTTTTGACAAGCAGGGAAGAATGAGGATTTCAAGCCTTTTAGCATACGAGTTAGATGAAGCTCCATTTATCTCAGGAAGTTTCAGCATCATTTTTCCTTCACCTATCCATTAAAATATTTATCCTATATCTTCTTTTTGAACAAAACATACCCATCACTTCCTGCCTCCTTTCTCTGTTTACCTACTGCATCAACAAAGGAAGATGGATACTGTGATGATGCTGTTATTCTAGAAATACTGATAGATGTAGATATGAAAATAGGCGGCAATATGCTTGGTTGCAGCTCTGTGGAATAGCTGCCATGCGAGGCTGTAACAAGAAATAGTTTCTGCAGGGTGGAAAAAACTCTTAAGGTGTGAGGGATGCCACAGTGTGCAGTACTTGCTTTCAGAGAGGGTTCAGACTTACTCCTGGACAGCTGAAAAAATGAAAACTAACTGTGATCTGTTGATTTTGAACTAACGTTAAGAAGCTATACACTGAAAATGGGTATTTCACACCCACTACCTGTTATGCTCCCCAGCTATTCTAGCAAATGCACTGGATCACTGAGGGCTTCATGCAGTGATGGTTCTAATTTCAGGGCTGTGATTTATATTCTAGAGCTGTTGTTCCAGGGAAAGTGAATTTGAATGGCTTTCCTTGGTTGCTAGATAGTTGTTGCCATATTTCAGTATGGTACAATTGTTTGTGTCTCATCTTATTCCTGTCCACCCTTCCTTCCATTTTAGAGACACCTACACAATGCAACCATCCTAACTTGGTGTTTGCTTTTGTTCTCTTTTAGGTATCAGTCGACGTCAGGCTGGAAACTGTAATCACATTCGCCATTTTGAAAACACTTTTGTGGTTGAAACTGTTATCTGTAAAAAGTCATGAAACACTCCTCTCCAAAAGTAACCCTCCTCTGCTTTGCTTGCACACACAGATTTGTTTTAGAAGTGTTATCCTGTCTTACTTCTTTACTCTCTCCCCTGCTTGGGCAGCACTAATTTCTCAGATCATTTGTGATCGCACATTGACTCTTCTGTCTCTCTACTGTATATTTACTTACCTGGGGCTCTGCTGGGCTTAAATTTACACAGTAATACAAAACGCAAAGAGACCCAGCCATTTGTGAACACTGCAGGACAGGAATTCTGTCTTGGACTGTGTGTCCTGGGAAGTGTAGTGGGTGGAAGTGGCAGGTAATAGTTAAGACATTGTGGAAATGTTTCACCCTTTAGGAATCAGTGGGTGATTCATGCAGACAGTATGTAATGCTGGTGCACAAAAGCCAAAATATGATAATGCCATGAAAGGCAGGATATCATTTGGATATAATAACTGGACAGTCGTTAGATGCACTAAGAAAACAGGTATGAGGGCCACAAATTTTGCATTTAGGAAAGTTCTGCCCATAAAGAATTTCTGCCAAAACTAAGTAATAATCCTAAGTGTAGATTTTTGTTCTCTCTTATCTAGTGAACGTGCCTTCTAACAGCTCAGTTGACAGACAACTTTGGAGCCTTTACACATTGCCTGTGAGCCTTACTTTGAAATCATCACATAACATACCTTTTCGGAGCCAGATCTATCTAATTTTGTACCCATTGATGGTTCTGCAAGCTGTACCATATGTTATGGGCCCTCAGTTGATCTGGAGTCTGGTAGGTGGCATCTGGAAGGAGCCAGTGGAAAAAAAGTTACTAAAATGAATGGAGAGTGACTTACGGGTCATTGTTTTGTGACCACAAAGCAGTGAATGGTGCACAAATTTATAGTCCCCAGCACAAATAACAGGTCAAACTTGTGGTAACTTTTGATAGCATATTGTGATACTTTCAGCAGTCACACACTGTTCTTCAGCATTTTGCACAGCATACTGAGTACAGGCATTTATCTTTTTTTTTTAGTGAGCAGACAGACCTTCATTTTCCATATCTTTTCCTGAAGTAAATAAAGGAGCAAAACTGGCATAACTCCATCGAAGTCCCGCTAACTGGTTGTTGAAGTCAATAGAGCTATGCAGCTTTACACTAGCTGAGGATGTGCCCATGCAGTTCTAGCTATTGCAATCCATATTTAAATAAAAAATCCATGCTTGTTTTCTGTCTGAATGTCTCCACTGATTTTACACTATCACAGGCTCTTGGTCCTAACTAATTTCACATTCACTCTGTCTGACAGCTTGAGCTGTTGAGAATTCCACTTGTCCGTGAGGCATGGAGGCAGACCAACTAATTGGTGGTATGCTGGGGCAAAGAACAGCCCTTTGCTACAATTTTGCAGAGTTCTGTCTCCACTTTTATGTGAGTACCTTATTTAGGGAGTTTGCTTGTTTTGAGACTTTAAGGATTTTAATTGGTACTTAAGCAGCTTTGGGTGTGGGGGTTATTTCTAATGGGGAACAGGAAATATTGGGGTTTTGACATTGGTTTTCATTCCTTTGACCTGTCAGGATCCTTAATGTGTATCTGACTCATCTTGTGAGCACCCTCAGTGACCCAGTTGTAGAGCTGGTAGAGGTAACAGCATCGCCATTGGCAGTCTTTGTTTTTGATCAAGTCTCTTGTATGGTGTGGACCAGTCCTCCTCTTGTAGCGTCACAAGCACTGATATGGCCTATTTTTTATGCCATTTGTTCAGCCATGAACAACCTTATAAGGCTACCTGACAAAGTTAAGGGACTACCCAACACCCATACAATTTTTTTAAAAAATGCTGAATCTACTGACTTGATGGAATCGTGGTATAGACATCAAAACAAGGCCAAGATTTGGTTGACCAGTATACTGCATAGAAACAGCATGAACTGAACCACATGTCTATTGATCAGCAAAAAGAAGAAATGGTAGTGCAATTATTTTTCACTCTGCTCTGTAAATATATTTAAAAATAGGTAGGTTGTTGAAATGCAGGCAAAAAGGGCTTTGGGTTTTTTATGTTTGCCTGTGTGAATGTGGTGAATTTCAAATTGGCACAGTCTTTTCTAATTGGCTGCCAGCAAATCTGGCTTTGTTCCCTGTCTGTTTAAATGAGCTTGATGTTTTAGAAAGAGGATGGGTAAAATAAAAGCAAGTACAATCATTAATGAAGCAGAACCAAAAAAAAAAAAAAAAAAGTTTTACAATGACAACTTTAAAGTAATAATGCTGTGAATTAATTATCTGAAACCTAAAGCAGCATTTTTAGGTGAGCGTGCAGTGCAACAGTAATTTGTCTGTCTTGAAATATTGAGCCTAATATTTTATATAAACTTATAAAAGGGGATCGTTGAATTTTAACTTAAGAGAATGGAGACATTTTAGTCTTATTTTGCATTTTCCATAAGCTTAAACACAAGTGTCTGGACAATTTGCACAACTTATTAAAATATTTTTCCCTAACACCAATAGGGTGTTTGCTTTTTATGTAATAGAATTTTCTGTTTTGAAAATGTAATCTTTAGTTTTAACCACACTTTGCAGAGTGGATCACTAGTATACTAGTAGAGGGGAGGAGAGAAATGAGTAGCTATCAGTTTGCTTGATGGAAATACAGCAAACTGGTAAATTTAAGCCTTGCATTTATTTATTTTTGCTTTTAAGAATCTTAGCCAACCTTCACTCATTTGGAAATACAAACTTTCGTCTCTTCTGATTCTGCATGATTTAACTGGTCATTAAATATGCTAACTGTGTGCGACCCCTGAGCTAAAAGCCTTAGTCCTCTACCGTGAACTAAAGTAATTACAGTTTCATAGTATCAAAACAGCAGTTGTCTAGAAGGAAAACTCAAAATGCTTTGTATATTTTGTTTGTTAGGGAAATCTGACCTGCTAATAAAATCTTTTACCTCTGATTTCTCAGATGTTTCTTCTTTATTTAAAATAAGGGTCAGGTTTTTCTATGAAGCTGTTGCTTGAAAGATGCCAGATTCATAGCTATGGAAAGTGAAACCACTTATTTTGTCAGCCACAGATTTCAACAGTGGTAACTGCCATCCCAAGGTACCACCAGTGTTTGTTTGGATGGACCAGCTCTAGGGATGACTGAAAAATGTAGTCACCAGTAGGGTGGGAATGCTCCATGGAACAAAGGATAGGAGCTCAGTTGGCTCTATATGAATGTTAGAAAGCACCTGGCAAAGGATGGGTCCTCATCCACAATGACTCATGGTGGCCCAGGAGAGGGAAAGGAGAGGAGATGCTGGGAATTGTGTAGCAGCAACCAGTTGTGGCTCCCTGTTAGTCTGCCCTCGTCACAGGAGCTACTTTAACTTGGCCCAGCTGGGGATAACTGAAACAGACAATGCTCTAGGTCACTTTCCCCATCTCCAGCATACTCCTTTGTTCCTGGAGCTGCAAGGTGAGAGAGGCAGAAGGCTATGTCAGCCGTTTGCACACCTGCTGGAGACTACTCCATACCAAGGGAAAATTCAACAAGGGTATTTGCATTTGTTTTCTGCCATTCTTCCTGATTCCATAATGCAAGGGGGAGCAGAATAGGGCAGAGAATCTGCCTCAAGTATTAATTGTAGTCAGTTGACCTTTTTGACATATTTTCCATCAAGGTTGGATGCTGCTGCTCTTCCTCTCTAATCATTCTTACTGCTATCCTCTGAACACTCTCTCTCTCAGATGAAGTGGACAGAATTGCACTTTAATATTTTGTTCTGCTGTCTAAATCCAAATTCTGGTCAGTTTTTGAAGAAATTTTATTTTTTAGTCTCTTCTATTTACATTCTTTTACTGTGCTCATCAGAAGGCTATTCACCACAACTATGAGAATTGAGTGGAAAAGATGCGTCTTGTAATAACTGCAGTTCTCCATCACTGCACAATATTTTGACCAGACATCTTTAAAAAAATAAATTATTATAGTTTACAAAATTGACTTTTCTGGAGAGTCTTTGCATTCAGGTGACAGGAGACTCTTATGGTTCACCGAAGGAAAAGAACTATTGTGGAAGTTGAAGATTTGGGCTGTGCATTATAGTGAGAAATTTTATTACAAATACAAATTTAACAATCAAAAGTCAGTATTGACTGAGGAGAAGGTAAGGTAAATATTTACATCTTGGGACAATAAATCTCAATATTGACCAAGATTTTTTAAAAAAGAAATTAATGGTTTTGATAGTGTGGAAATATCTCCATGGTGGCTATTACTCTCCTGAGTCTCTCACTTGGCTGAATAAAATTTGAAGGGTAAAGGAAGAGATTTTGGAAAACCCTATTTCTATTGAGATTTAATGAGTCTGTCAAGAATATGGGTGAGTGAATAGTTCACATGACAACTACTTTAACAAATTCAATCCATTATTTTCCTCATAGAATGTCAGCGAGGAAATCCTAATGTCTTTGAATTTTTTCTACAAATGTATTTTTGATTCTCTAGACAAGTTAGGAATGTTCTAACTTCGAACTGTGTTGCTGAGTTGTGATTGAAGAATGACATGGTATGTATGTGCAGCATTGCACAGGGTGAACTTCAGCATTCACTGTCATCCAAACATCTATGACTATGAACTGGATCACGCTCCTCTGAGAAAACAAACACAGAAGGGAGGTACTAACGTGGCCAAACAGAATGGTCAAATGAATATCCATAGATTTTTAAGCACAATTTATTTGCCCATCTGCGGTCTGGAAGCAAAAATTAACTCAGGCTTATGGCTTTGTGGAGATGGATGGTGCCACTTTCCATACCAAGTAGTGGAAGATGTTCTCTGTTGTTGAACCGAAGACACGGAGAGCCTAGTACAGGATGGCCCCTATCTTGGGCAGTCATCAAATGCATTTATGGGGTGCTCACTCTTCCCCATCAGGTGATGAGTGGAAAGGTGGGGAAACTACGGTTGCTGGGGTGTCTTGGAAGGAAAAGCCAAGTTCAAGAGGCTTCCAGGAGGGGAAGAATTAATTTGCAGAGAGTTGAGAAGACACACCTGCATGATGCAGAGAGTGTGGAGTCACAGAGAATGGGTAGAATGGGCATATAGAAGTGGAAAAGGGTCAGTTGAGTAGGGACCAGACTCTGTATTGATGGGCCTGGTAGGCTGGAGAATAGGTTAAAGTAGTGGTTCCCAACCTTTTCAGTAACATGGCACACTTCAGTGAGACAATTCCATGGCACATCAATTTTTTTCTGCTGAATTGATTGCTCATAAACATCACATTTACTATGGTTACTGTACAGCATAGTGCATACAAGTTGAAGAGGGATCAAATGCATTAATATTTCAAATCCACCCCAAAAAAAGTCACCTCTATTTTGCCCTTTGGCCGCCTGTTTTTAGAATGTTCACATTTCAGAATCAAAAGAACAATATCTCACTTCTAATTTGATGATTAACTCACAAATTTTCTGAGTTGTAATTTTGATTGGATAGACTATTGTTTAGGATGAAACCATTTTTGTTTTACATTTTTTTTCCTTTTGTGCAAAATTTCACAGCACATGGGTTGAAAACATCTGGGCTAAAGACCAGGAAATGGCTATGGGAAAAATACTGATTTGAAAATGGTGGTTTGAGTTGGAATAGAGAATCAACTGAGTGGTGAAACTTGGGGGTTGGCAAAGAATATGGGCCAAGTCTAGAAAATTGGTTGGAGACTGAGGAGGAGGACAGGGTAGGGATTTGCCTGTGACAGGCACTTGATGGGAGGATTTAGGGAAGTCAAGGTAAAGGGAAAAGATGGTTGGAGGACAAGAAATTGATGAATTGGGGCTGAGAGTCCTGGAAGGCTTGGGTAGGAATAGGGGACAGTGTTGAGGGAAAATGGAGAAGGCAAGAAAGCTGTCAGCCTTGAGGTAAAAAATTATGGAAGATAGAAGGGAGAGAAAATATAGGTAGAGAGCAGGACAGAAAATGGGCCATGGTGGATTGAAGGGCATGAAGTGAAAGGAATGGGCAGATGGAATAAAAAGGAATCAGGGACAACTGGATTCTGGACAAAGATCCATGGAGTAAGGGGAGGTCTGAGTGATTCGGGCTGTAATGAGATAAGAAGCAGAAGGACAGAAAATTGGAAAAGGAGATTTAGAAAGCAAATTCTGTGTTATGGTTTGATTTACCTTCATAGAGGTAATTTCCGTACCATAACATTTTGCTTTAAGTGCTACCTTGTGAATTTCCTGCATTTGTAATGCTTATTTCGGGGACCACTAACATCCCTTTAATGTGCTTTACCCTCAAATTACACAAGTTCAACCTTAGCTCTAGTTTAGAATAGCTTATCTGGGAATGGGAGCAGATGACTCTAACACACGGGGATTTTGACTGGAGTTCCAAAATGTGCAGTCCTGAAGGTTTCCCAAGGGGAAAAATCAGTTGTGGCTTCAGTAACTCCTCTGTTTGGTGTGAAATGAAGTCCTAGGCTCATCTGCTGAGCAAACTGGAAGAATCAAGTAGTTGCTTAGAAAAACAAGGAGCCCTGTAGCATTTTTAAAGACTAACAAATTTATTTCT
>ML682006.1:24575342-24653323 GCA_007922195.1 Podocnemis expansa
ATTTCTCTCATGAACTTTTGTGGGCAAAAATCCCACTTCCCCAGTTGCTTAGAGGCTCCACTGTCACACAAGAGGATGAAAAACAGGTCTGTTTGGGCTGAATGGACTATTACATGAAGGGCAGCATCCCCAGTTCCTGGAAATGTGCTCTAACCATAATCTCATAAAGGAGATTCAGGCCTCTGGCATTAGAATGGTTGGGATTTCAAAAGCAAAAGGCTGTGCTCACCTCTCCCCCAGCTGTTGGAATACTCCAACACTGTGTGCAAGTGGGAGGGCCCAACTGTTTCATTGCTGATGATTGAGGAGCTCCCTCTGGCTGTATCTATACTGGGGGTCCCTGGGAAGTTGACTTTGTTGACCTTGTTAAATTGACTTCAGGGTATGTCTGCACTGGACTGACCCCGCCCCTGGTCTTGATGGGGCACCTGGAGCCCAGTTGGCTCCGGGAGCCCCATTTGGCCCAACCTGCCGCAGGTGGTGGAGACAAGCAGCTGACTCCTGCCCTGGCTGCTTGCAAATGGCCAGGGCAGGAGCCAGCTCCCAGCCCCACTGCCCATGGAGAGGTACTAGGAGCCAGATCCTGGTCAATTTTGCAGACTTGGGGTTGTGAAATTGACCGGGCTCTGAAGTGCTTGCTCCAGGGCGCAAGCAGCTGACAGCAATGTTCCCTCTAATTTTTTTGTAGGTTGTGTGCGCAAAAAATTTCTTTTGTGCAAATATTCAGAACCAGTGCACAAATTTGTGCACACTCCAATGATCGAACTTGAGTGCAGTGAAACAAGTGTGTATGATGTAAATAATAGCTAAATTTTATTTTGATATGGTGATGAAAATGATTTATAAATTACATAACCTTATTTGAAACATGCTACTTGAAACCACCTTCTTAAAGTAGCATAGAAATATTAGCACTGTTGAATCTTTTTGTGCACACTTTATTTTGCTGTGTGCACAGGTTTCACGACCTGTGTGCGCACGCATATGCGCACAGCTTAGAGGGGGAATGTAGGCTGAGAGCCAGACAGGCTGGGAGCTAGCTCCTAGCCCCACAGTCTCCAGTTGCCAGCCCCTGCTGCCTCCAGCTCCTCACTGCAGGGCACTAGTTGGATTGCATCCCCCCAGGGCCAGATCAGGTCCCTGAGCCCGATCACACCTCGGGGCGGGGAAGGAGGTGGGTCCTGCCCTGTGAAGTTGGCTTAAATGCTGACTTTACAGGGTAGGAGTTAGTAAATCAACCTAAGGAATTGCTGAAGTTGACTAAAATTTCTAAATATAGACAGGGAGTGGCTTAAGTCAATTTAAAGGGCTTTAAGTCAACTTAAGCCCATAGTGTAGACACCTTGTCTATTTACTCCCCCATGGGGTATGGGGTATTAATGTGTGGTCCTTGCACAACTAGACAAAGTTCCTCAGGACCACTCTTCCTGTGACACTGGCTGTCTAGCATGGGGTAAGGGCATTTTCTTGGGGGCAGTGACACCAGCTGGCAGAGCAAGCCAAGCCCTAGTGAAGCCTACACCCAGTCTGACAAGGATGGGTTGAAGCTGTGGATTCAGCTGGAGTTTGTCTCCAAGTTGACCTGCCAATGCCATCTCCATGCCTGCCCTGCTGAGGACAAATGCACAGCTGGGGGTGTGTGTGTGCTCACTGCTATACATCCATCCTTCACAGCTAACAGTACAGATTGGCCTCAATGAGCAACTCAACCTTTCACTGCTGAGGGAACTGACAGTTGGAAATAGTTGGTCTGTACCCCTCACCACAGCAATGGACAGCTTTTGGAAGGCGTTATGGAGAGGCAGTGGTACAGCCCTCAGGCCTACATTCATTGTTAGAGGGTTTTTGGGGTTGACTGATGCTCTGACAAAGCACGGTCCCCCCCCCCATGTTTGGCCATTTCCCCATTTTTCTGCATTTCCCTATTCCCTGAGTGGTTGGTGCAAACCCTAAGATGAATACGCCTGAATGACAGTCTGTGCATTCCTCAGTGCAATTAGCTGGTTCTCTGTAAACTCCACGGGCTGTCTTGAGGCTCATCTGGTCCAAGGAAGAGCAGCCTTCCTCAGAGACATTTCAGTTGTAGGCTGACAAGGAATTTATGCTGCAAGAATTGACCAACTCTATTTCTTGGATTCAGCCTCTAGCAAAGAATTGTCCTTTGCCCTCTTTGTTTCTGAAGTAGTCGAGCATAAACTAACCAGCCAGGAAAACTAAGCATTTTCTGCGAGACCTCAGTCTTACTCTTACCACCCAATGGTTGTATGTATGCATACAGTGTTTTTATGGGAAAATGCATGCACTTCTTATGGGCAATCCTTTACTCTTCAGGTGTAAGAATGCTGGGATAATGAATAATATCTTTAAAATAAGTGAAATTACTCCCTTCCATGTGGGGCTTTGCCCTGTGACAGAGTGTAATATGTCACATATATCACTTACCGTGCTGTGTTTATTGACACTGGCGACATGTTTTTATGCTTCCAACCTCTATGGCTAACAATACAAGTTGGCCTTGATCAGCACCTCAACCTTCTACTCAGTAAGGGAATTAACATGTGGAGGCACTTGAGCCATACAACTTACTACTGGAAAGTTCCAACTACTAGTTTGTGGAGGGTGGATGGTATAGCCCTTCAGACCATCTCATTTTGGGCGTTCCCAACAGAAGGCTTGGGATCCAAGACTGGGAGTCCCTTGACGATATAATTCCAAAGAACCAGTTACATGAGTAAGTAGTTTGCTGATCAACTTAAATGTTGATGTGCTGATGCAATGTAACCTTAATTTGGAGTTTCATGAATGTATTTGATTTTGGTTTCATTTAGTGATTTTCTTAGCTCTTTTAGGTGTGGTTCCCTGTTGTGATAAATAGTCCCTGGTAACTCTTAGAGTCTAACTCGGTGGTTCTGGTTCCTAATCTGTCAGCCACTTGCAACCCAGTCAACGCATAGCTGTGGCCCATGTGACAACCTTGGGCCATGTAGATAGTATATATACTGTGTGGATGTAGCCTATACAACACATAGCAGCATATGTGGCCCACAATGGTAAAGAGGTTGAGAACCACTGCTCTAATTCAATTTAATTTCTCTTCCTTGTCTGAAGGAAATTGCTTTATTTGAACTAACATCAGGATCATGGAAGAGAATCAATCAGGATTGCTTTTGAAGCATTCCACAGGTCAATTTAAATGCTAAAAATAAGTGTGAATATGGTTGCAGCTAAAACCCCATTTGTTTTGCTCTTTGTTTAATAGATCCATGAGACTACCTGCTGCAATAAGAACTGGAGAGTTTCTCATCTCCCTGCAATGCGATGCAAAGTGAGTTTAAAGCTTTGATTTACACTTATGCATTACGTCTAGTACCAGCTTAACAACTCCAACTTAGTTTAGAAATTTTTATGTAAAGCTATTAAATTAGATAAGTGTCCAACAAGATTAATTTTTAATACATAGCACCTTCAGCTCTGTTAAAATTTGAGCTAGCAGTGTTTCATTATTAGTCCTTCACAGGTAGATTCTATCAATCGCATGAATTTTAATACTGATTTAGATTCATTAAATCTAGTATGTGGTCTCCATTGTCATAGGTTCTACAGCAATGGCTTTTCTAATTGGCTGTATAAAGCACCCAATTACCATCACATAGACGTTACTCAGTCCTGAAGGATTAGCATGTGAAAAGGGCCTTAATTATGTCTTATGGCATACAATGATCTCACTGGAGCATTTCTCAATGTATTGATAGGTTTATTTCCCTCATTTTGCCATCTCTTTTCTGGGTGCAAGGCACAGGTCCTTCATACTATTTTGAGAATTACAATTTTGCACACCAAATAAGTAAGTCACCTGTAAAACTTGTCCTAATAATATATGTGAAAACTGAGCAGTAGTGAGGATTTATATTATGAAACTGAAAATTATTCTTCTTTAGAGGTATCTAGTACTCATTCTATTGAAGAGATTATATAGCGGTGAACTGCAAGACAATTTCCATAATCAGAAGTAATGTTCTCTTCACTTCATGAGACACAAATAATCAGCTGATATGCCATATCAGTGCAAAATCAATGAAATCTTATTCTCCACACTAAATGTACATTTTGTGCATTGAGACGTATGACCTGTCCCCATTCGTCTCAATGGCTTTGAAGCCTAATTATGATATTTTAAATGTCAGTATTGTTAACTATTGCCCTGCTGATCAAAACTGCCAAGAAAGAAGAGGGACAATCACGTTCTGAAAATTCGTGCAATATACTGTGAGAAGTATGTCACGAGAATACAGAGTTAGTGGTATTCTTCCAAGCTCTGCTTGCAAACTTCTATTTTCCCCCCTTTGGACTCCTGTTGAAAAGGATACTAAGCTAGGTTATTTGTGCTTATGGCCTTCAGAACCAATTGAAATAACATGTACTTGAAATGTGGATTGTTAGGCAGAACCAATCTTGTCCCCCTTGCTGAGCAAAAAGAGGAGATAATTGGATGGACACTCAAACGTTTTCATGGATGGCACTGAGATATAACTTGTTGAATTCTTCCCAACTATTTCACTGGACCAATTACACATTGGGCCAAAGGGACATACATTGCATCTTTTGGTTGATGCTGATTCTGGCACTTGCCTCCCCAGCTAATGTGCCTCAGAGGATTTTTCACATAGTTGAGTTGTGGCATCTGCATCAGGTCACACATTAGTCATGGAGCGATTTTTCCCTGCAAAGTTGAATTTACTTGTCCTTGGCTTTGAAAACAAAACACAAATAATAATGTGCTACTTTCCCTTCTAGTTAATCTGGAATAAGCTTTCCCTGTACTCAGAGATCTACACAAAGTTGGATGTGAGGAGGGTTTCATCTTATTTTTCCAAGTGAAAGCAGGATTAAATTGTGACTATGGATTCTTTTCCATTACAACAGATGATTTGACCT
This sequence comes from Podocnemis expansa, assembly GCA_007922195.1. Classification (NCBI taxonomy): domain Eukaryota; kingdom Metazoa; phylum Chordata; order Testudines; family Podocnemididae; genus Podocnemis; species Podocnemis expansa. The sequence continues at coordinate 24,580,278 of ML682006.1, forward strand.
CACTTTCCTCTGTGTGCTATTTCCAAGTGTTTGAATCTTAACAACTGTTTTGATTTGCTGTTACTGTGTGATCTGTTCCAGTGATTTACACGTCCCTGCAATCATTTTCCTCCCATCCTGTAAATTCCCCCATCTTCAAAGCATCTGATGAAGTGGGATTTTCTCCCATGAAAGTTTGTGCAATCAAGAAATTTGTTAGTCTTTAAGTGCCCTAGCACTCTGTGCTCATTTTCTGTTGCTTTCCCCTTTTGGTAAACATTCATTATGTTAAACTGGTCTGAATCTTGAATGTTCCCAAATACTTCACATACTTGAGACTGAATCTGTGTTCTGACTATGAATGCTCACAGTTTGAAATATATACCACTAAAGATATATATCTTTGCTAAATGATATCTTAGGTGATGACATTCCTAACTACAAGATACTTAAAAGGTACACTGTAATTTTTTAGGGTTCCCAGGGGGTTAGGCATGATGTGATGAATTTGAGGAAAGAATAAATTAGGCTGCTATTACAAAAATGCTTTTCAACAGACTTCTAAAGGAAGTGGTGAAATCTCATTGCTTAAGAGGCAACTAGAGTGGAAAAGGAACTAGAGAATATACTGTTTTGAGCAATTGTGTAGTTGCATAACCATGGACCAAATGTGCATGCCCATCTCTAAATTCTGTAGTCCCCTGATGCCTAAAGAATTACTAGAAAAGCATATTCTGCAACAATTACCACGAAAATCTTACAATAAAATAATCGTATTTTTTAAAAATAAGGATACATTTAGAGCAGAGACCCAATTAGCGCTCTCCCGTATTATCTGCAACAGCTCCTTGGTCCTAAGGCCCTGATACCCGCGTCTGTGTCCCATTCTGTTGCTTCAGGGCTTAGACACCACTTTGCAAATGTTGTTTGACCTCACTTGTTGTCTGTGAAAAACAAGCAGGTAAGTGTTTAGCAATAATCTAGACTTTGTTGCAAGAGTAGTGGGACATTGGCCTCTATTCGTTGTTTTGGAGCCGCATGTGCTGTAGAGGTAGATCAGAGCAGAATTCTGTCTTGTGACGTCAGGTTCTAAAGGGGCAGCCGTGTTACTCTAGGTCAGTTAAGCAAACAAAGAGTTCTGTGCCACTTAAAGATTAACACTTTTAATTATCAGATGAACTTTTGTGGGAGAAAATACCACTTCATCAGATGCTTTGAAGATGGAGGAATTTACAGGGAAGTCCGAAATAAGCGTTCACATGGGAAATAAATAAAGTTCATTCTGAGCTGAAATTCACTGTAAAGAGGCACTGATCTTCTTTGGCGCTTCTCGAAGACCAGTTCCCATATAAAAGGAAAGTCTCTGATAATTACCAAAGACAGAATCTTCAGCCAGTCACTGGAAACCCATGAATGCCACTGCCTGTGTCCTCTGGGAATATGTTTGTAAAAACCTTTTGCACTGTCACTCTTCCCGGACTTAGGGATTCTTATTATAAAGATGCGGTTTCACTTAGCTACACACATGCACTACTCTGGTCAAATGGAGGGAAGGGTGCCCTCTTGTGGCCAAACATATGCACCAATGCTGTCTAACTTTCCCCAAATGTCCAGAATTTCTCTTAAAGGTGGGCCACTAACATTATACAATAATGTGCAGGACCACTTCAGTGAAGTCCAGGGCTAGAGCAGATTTCATAGCTCCCTGTCTAATAGTTTAATGTGTTGTTTAAGCCCCTGTTGGACATAGGAGAAAGTAAAGTCCCTATATTGTGCAGATAAGATGAAGGAATACATACAGTATGCAAGAATGAGTATAAAAGTAAGGCTGAGCCTATTTCCCAGTTCTATAAGCAGGTCTGCCCCAAGGATGGTCGAGGAAGTGGGACTGAGATCCAGAGTGGTAGCGAAACAGCAGAAATACAAAAGGACTCAGGATGAAACCTTATTACTTTCATTAAATTAGCTTCAACTTAAATCAACCACTCTATTAATGTTCCTCTAACTTGTGGGAGGGAATTTCTCAAAAAGACACTTCCATGGTCCAAGAAAACCTTCCTCAGTGACCTAGGGTGTCTCACAGTTTATACAGAGACTTGATAGAAGCTTCAGGAATTGTTCACTCTTCTTTCTGGCTGGTAGACTGTCAGAGACTGAAAACAATAGTCAGCTAAGAAATATGCTTCTCTTCTGGGTAAATGAACCTTCAAAGCAGAGCCCCCACCTGAGGAGAAAGAGGGTATACTTTACAAGCCCATACAGTAACTCCCATGACCAGGGAGCCCATGTTACAAGTTTGTACTGGACCTGAAAAAAAGATTGTATCAGAAAACCCATGATTGTCAGACATAGGCTTAGTAATTCACTGAAGGGTAATATGTGATTTCCTCATTTATTAAATGCTAAAGATCAGAAAACTAATAAGCTGGATCAGGTTGATAAATATGTATACCTTGGCCATGTTCTGGGCTGATCTGGTGCTACTAAGGAAGAGATTTCGAGGAGAAGACAAGCTGGATGGACTGTATGTAATCGAATGAAAGCTGTGCTGCTTGATGATGAGTTGCCTGTGCAGTTGAAGGCTGAGCTTCTCAACTCTGTGATCCTTCCCTCTGTGGTGTATGCAGCAGAATGCTGGGCCACCACCAAAGACGATGAAAAGAAGATGGCCATAACTCAACAGGCAATGGAAAGAAGGATGTGTAGAATTTCCTGTAGAGACCTCATAACAAACCAAGAACTGTGTCAACGGATGAAAGCGAAAGACGTTGTTGGATATATTTATGAAGTAAAAAATGATGGGTGGGACATGTTGTCCGTCTTTATGACAACAGGTGGACATCTCAACTTACTCATTGGCAGGGGCATTGCTGAATCCTGGCACACGGGGCACGTGCCCTGACTCCCAGCGCCAGTCCCCCAAGTGTCTGGGGCAGCCCCTGCATCTCTCAGCCCAGTCCCAGGCTGGTGACCCAGGGCATGGCTGCTGGCTGCTGTGCCTGCCGCTCCCAGCTGGGTCCCCAGCTGGGAATTCAGACCGTGCCGCCTGCTGCAGCGCCAGCCTCTCCCAGCTCCAGCCCTGGCTGGGGATCTAGGGCCAGGCAGGTGGGGGCACGAGCCTGAGGCTGGATCAGGCCCCAGCGGAGAATCGGGGTTGTGGGTGGCAGGGCCTGCGTCCGTGCCCTGGGTCTTTCCCGAGGCAGCGATGCTCCTGCTCATTGGATTCCCTATGACTGTAAATGGCCTCTTGGTCAGCTACGGATGAGATGGGCAGATCCGATGGTAAAGTTTCTCAGAAGTGGAAGTAGATCGCTCGTAACAGAGATAAGTGGCTTGAGATCAACCTGGCGTTCTTCAAACAAAGACGTAGCAAATCAATGATGAGCCAGATACAGGTGAAAGATCAGAAACATTAGTGTGTTAAGTTCCAGAGGGGGGAAACGTTAGCTTGTTCAGCCAAATGAACAAGGAGGCCTGTGGCACTTTTAAAAACCAACAAATTTGTTTATCACTGTGAGCTTTGATTCTCCTCCCTTTTAAACTTCCCATCTTCTTGTCTGTTTTTCTGACCTGTTTGAATCCAAATAACTTACTTGATTTGCTGCAATAATTCTGAACAGACCTTGTGACTTAAACATCTCTGTGTTTATATTTCCCCTTCATATTGTACCCTCCATTTCATACTTCTGATTAAGTGAGATTCTGCCTGCAAAAGCTCATGCGATAAATGAATTTGTTAGTCTTAAACAAGGAGTCCAATGGCACTTTTTATCATCGTGTTACAATGCTTATACAAAATGGGATTTATTATGGTGTCAGATATTAAAAAACATCTGCTCAATCGGTTCAGAAGTTGAATTACAATTTAAAGTTTTGAAACCAAGTAAACTATTCCTCATGTCATGAAAGAAGTCAAAACAATAATTGAACATACTGCCATACATTTACATACAAATGCAGTAAAACTGAACCAAAAGCATTGCATGCAACCAAAACTGTATTTTTGGAAGCTATTTACTGAATCTACAGCGTATTCTTTTAAGTTTTAATAAACCACCCCAGCCATTTTGGTACCTCAATACTATACAAATGGGTACACTAGTACTACTGATAAATGTATCTACCGTAGTTCATACTCTTGTTAAGTATTAGGAAATGTCATACAGCCTAGGCAAAGCTTCCTCTACTAGCCATATTTCAGCTCTAGGGAACCATTCATAACAAGAAGTGGCCTGAGGTGACTGATTCCCTACATCCCCAATAAGACTTCTTCAGGAAAAATCCATAATTCCATCCCTTCTTCTAGTCTTGGGTGAAAGGGTTAAGTCACTCATAGATCTTATGCTGAGCCTTTGCATATGTAGCACTTGAGTCTTCAAAAGAGGAGTCTGAGATTTACACATTTCTGATCTGGTTTCTATTAGTGTGATATTAAAATCGCTTTCGTGTTAGAACATTTTTCTTTCTATAGAAAGAAACAGTGCTGCTACACTCTAGTTTTATACCATTTTATTTCAAATTGGCTAAAGCTAGAAAATTTGCCTTGCACATGCTATGCTTGTGGCTTCTTTGAATTCTTTGTCATGTGCATTTTTATAACAGGTTTTGGCTTTTAGCTTCCACCCAAACACCAGAGGAGGGGTGTTTCAAAATCTGCACTCTGTGGGCTGCTCTGCCATAGTGCTCAACAGCAACAGCATGGTCTTCAGGAATTCTGCATGTGGTAAACAAAGAGTCTTTACAAGCTGGTGAGCCATGCAATGGGGGCATAAGCACCTTGCTCTCTGCTGCTTGTTGGATCCTCTGTCCTCTGGTAAATTACAGGGGAGAGAGATTTTGTTGGGGGTGAATAGGAGAGGTTTTGCTGTGAGGGAGGGATGTGGACTTTGCTGGATGAATGTGAAAGAACATTGTAAATACAAATAAAAAACAGGGAGCATGCATGCTTTTCATACTCGTATTATTTACAACCATGGAAATGATTAAATATTAGTGAGGAGAGTCCAACTGAAATCCTTGAATTCTGACACTTCCACATTTTGAGGATGTATCCAAAACTCAACCTGGATCCAAATTTCACAGCTGGTCTTTATATCTATAATGGGGCAAATGAAAACCCTAGATTAAAACCTCTCAGCATCAGTGATGCTTCAAAACCAAATCCAGATCAGGAGTCAAATACCATGCAGCTTGAGCTCATTTTTTACTGTACCACATTTCTATATCCACTGATAACACAGTGCCTAGGAGCTTTAGCAATCTGTCACATGGTGTTTCTTAGTAGAGTGTGTGCCAAGGACAGCACATAAGCTGCTTTTAGAGCAGAACATGAGTGGTGAGATCACTGTGCCAGGGTGTATTAGCAAACTGTCCTTTGCATAAATTAGCATATTATTCTCATGCCAAAATGAGTTGCCAAAATAAACACATTTTCCTATTTAAAACTGATTTCAGTTTCAGGTTTCTCAAAGATGAGGAATAAAACACATGGAAAATGTTATTTCTAATTATTTGAATTTAATCTGATTATTTCAATGCAATTTTTAAAGAGACACTAACATTAAATAGGAGTCAAAAATCAGACTTCAAAGTAGTGAGTGCAACTTCCACAGAAGTTACAGAAAGTTGTGCCTGCTTCCACTAGGACTGAATTAACCCTACCATAGCTTTAAAAAAAAGTCTTACCTGTTTTACTTAGTATGATCCATGATTTTTACAAGATAGTTTTTATTAATTTACTTACTAATTTGCCAGCTATCTAATTTACTTTCTACTGTTTAAACTTTCTTTTTTCCTTATTTCTTCTGCATTTTTTTCAACTTGCACAATAAAAAGATACTTACAATTTTTATTTTCATTAACAGGTCAGTCAGTTGGCTGTGTGCACTAGCACAATATTCCAGTGTTTGTACTGTAAAAACTATTAGAGATCACCAGTAATTGCATCCACATTTTCATTGACATTTAATAAGCAGGATTTTTTTCATTTTTAATTATTATATAACATTTTCCTTTGGTACACATTCTATATTTGGGTTCTAAACCAGCTCATGGTGTCCCCTGAGTTGCTTAAACGAATACTCCGTTCAATGATCCAGAACAAGTTGTCTTGCATGCCTCGACTAGTTAGCAGTGCAGCTGATGCAGTGGAACCTGTGAAGAAAACCAGGTATGCCTCTGTGTGTTCTCACATGTGGTTAAAGGTTCACAGCTTAGTTCATGTAACCATCCAATTGCTACTGATGCTACAGACTAACAGTTGTGATAATGGGCAGGTTTTCCCTGAAAATATCCCTATTCCCAAGTCATGGGCATTCTGCCCAATAGCAAGAAGATTCCAAAAGTGTGTCTCTACAGTCAATGAGAAGAATGACGGTCACAACTGGGGCAGAACTTGTCCTGCTTGACTGCCATTATGTAGTGAAATGGGCAGGTGGTGTCCATATATTAGGGACAGCTGGTTGGTCCTTCTGGACTGAAAATACTATATTGGGGGAAGAAAATGGGCTTTTTAACCAGTCCTGAAGTGCATGGGCAAGTGCAAGGCAATTAAAAAAAAAAACTAACAGAGGAGGAGAAACCATGAGGGAAGGGTACAGCAACAAAATTGATTAAATATCTAGAAGGCATGACCCATGAAGAAAGAGTGAGAAGAATTGGGTTTGTTTACTCTGGAGAAGAGAAGACGTGGGTGATATAATAGTTCAAGTACAAGAAGTTGTTATAAAGATGAAGATGCTTTATTTTTCTCTGTATCTTCTGAAGACAGGACAAGATTTAGGTTAGGCATTAGAAAAAGTTTCCCAACTGTAATGATAGTTAAGCAGTGGAACCAATTACCTAAGAAGATTGTGGAGTCTATGTCTTTGGAGATTTGATGACACCTAGTTCTGCTTCAGTGCAGGGACTTGACCAGATGACCTATCAGGGTCCCTTCTAGTCATACATTTCTGTGTTTCTATTGCTAACCTCAACATTGTCTGACCACAAAAATATGAGATTGGTTTAAAAATCATGAGATCTTAAAAAAATACATTTTGGATTCTTTTTATGAGCTTTGATTTGAACCACTACAAGCCTGTTTTTAGATTTTTTGCTCCCATGAGGTACAGAAAGTTACTTGTTTTTCACCAAAAGTTGAGATTTACAGTTAATCGCTTAGCTCAAGGAGCTGGGTGCCTTAAGAAAAGCATCAAGTATTGTGAGATTCATGATAAAATCATGTCAATTGGCAATACCTGACTTAATGACTTCCAAACCTGTCAAGAGATTTCCAAGGTGGGTGAATGGATAAATTGTTCTGCGATAAGGACCCTGTGAAGGTGCAGGTAGATGTCTATATCTGTGGGAGAGAAGGTACAAGCTCAGGATCCCTTGAGGAGAATGAGGTTATGGTAAGATTAGGAACATCTCTTAGCATGTTGTCCTCTTCAGCACCAGGAGAGGGTTGTGAGCATATCTGAAGGGTTTTCTTTATCCTCATTCTCCTTAAGTAACAGGAAGGAGGTTAGAAGGGGTAATGTAGAGCTATGTAACTTCTGAGTCTGTCTGGATGCTCCAGCTTTCTGATCTTAACTCTGACTCTCCACAGCCTTTCCTCTTCCAGGTTTTCTGACTGTCTTGTGGATGTTCTTGAAAGTGTTTCACCTAATGGTTGTCATTGGATTCAATTCTTTCTTCTGCTTGCTGGGTGGGAAAGAGAAACACCCTGTCTCCCTTCCTTGGCCCAGCCACTCAGCCTGTAGTGGGTATGTTTGAGAAAGGAACAAGACCAACAGCATTGCTTCCCCTTGCCCACTTCAGGTGCTAGTCCTCAAAGAGGCCACACAGAGAGAAAAGACCTGTAGGGAACAGGAACAGTGAGAGTAGAGAGCTAGAAGGGAAAGCTCAGGAGATGATACTGAAGAGAGCAGAAAGTTGGGTATAATTAAGAGCAGGGCCATCCCTACACAGGTGTGGGGCTCCCTGGTGAATTGCCTTCTGCAGGGGCCCAACTCACCCCCCCCGGCACTGGGAGGCAGGGCCAGCCGGCCCAGGGGAGCAGCAGGCCCCTGTGCTGGCCGTCCCATGCCAGTGGGGACAAAGGGACAGTTTGGTCCAGTGCTGCCCCCCCTCGCAGCCATGTGCACTGCTCTCGGCTCTGTGCCAGAGTAGCAGGGAGGAAGCCACGTGGCCAGGGGGATGGACCAGCAGCGCTGGACCAGGCTGCCTTTTTGGCTGGCTTGCTGGTCCCCGGCATGGGGGGGCAGCGATGCAACCTCACAGGGCCCCCCAAAGCACAGGGCCCTGGGCGGCTGCCCCGCATGCCCTACCATATGGGTGGCCCTGATTAAGAGGAATTCAGACATAAAGGAGGGGGAAGAGAGAAATAGCAGAAGTCCTCCAGTGAGGGGACTGTTGCCAGGGATTTTTGTCCCAGACTGCTTAAAACTCTTAAAGAGAATATTGGGGAAGAAGCCAGTTAGGTGATACTTGTGTTTCATCAGGACAGGCTGGCAGTTGAGACTGATCCCTTCACAAACGCACACACACCTTTCATTCACACACCTTGTTCACACATTTAAATGAACTTACACAGCATATGCCTAAGTGAGGTTTCATCAAGTATACAAAATGGAGTACAATGTTTTAGCAGGAGTTCCAAACTGATAATATGGAGTCTTGTTGGACATTGTTTATAATGTCTATTGAACGGGGTTATGAAATTATTTTACTTATGACTCTAAAGGATGTATATACAACATTAACTAATATATACTTTAAAGGTAAATTCAATTCATTATCTATCTGTGCCCCAACAGTAGGCATATTACAAAGTCTGTGAGACCAACAATTGAATGGGTCTGAGCAGCAGACCTGCTACTGTTACAAGCAACTGCATGCCATATGTAGCAGAGTCCTCTTAAAGCACCCCACGGATCACCCTGGATACTTCTAAGGTGCATGAGACAGTGACCCCTGCCATGAACAGTGAGGAGGAGGAGGGAAGAAATATGCCACAAGCCGGGACCTGTTCAGGACTCCTCCACAACCAGTCCTGCCAGCTGAGCATGAACACAGTGAAGGGGAAGAGAACTCAGGTAAATGGGTTGTGTGTGTGCAATGTTTAAATGTAAAGAAGGTACCTGATCCTTCAGTTAGCTGGACACAGGTATACACTTCTCATCAACTTTTGTTTTGCTCATATGACAAAATGTAGCAGTACAACAGAGAGTTGGAGTTGGCACCTGGTTTTCATCCCTTTTGTTGAGTTAGGTAGGAGATGAGATCAGGAATGTTGTGCAGTTTGTGTATGTACATAGGGATGGCCTATGTAACCTCCTGAGAGATCTTAATGCAATTTTCAAACATCTACTCTCCAATCCACTCCCAAAAGTTTCTAAGGATGACAGCTTTATGTCTTCCTCCATAATAGGACACTTTCCCATGCCATTCCATGATGAATTTAGCTATCACTGCAGTATGAAGGCAGCATGCTGTCAGCTTGACCCTAAGCTCCCAGGGATCCCAGGGTGACACATGTTTACACCACAAAACATTGTGAAAAGTACCCAAAAGCCATTGCACCAGACAGCAGTGAGAGGCGTACAGGAATACCTAGTGGGGAGTCAAGTTGTCCTGGTGAGCATGTGCTGTGCCAACACAAGCAGCCCACATGAATGATGTACAGACTTCAGCGACTGCGAGCCTATGCAATTTTCATTGCCCTGAGTATGTAGCACAGCTGTGGCCTGAAACAAACCACAAACTTTTTGTTCCGAGTTTGAATCAACCTGACAGCCTTCTCTTAGATGATGACTTATTCTCCCCCTTACATACTCAGTGTGGGAGAAGCCAACACAGGTGGTGTAGGGTTAGTAACAGTAAATGACATAAAGTTTCTGTTTGTGATGTCACCATGGGTTGACATGAAGAGAATTATAACTCCATCTATAGGCCTGCACATGAGGAACAAAGAAGTTCAAATGGCAAAATCCTTATTAATGAAGGAAGGAAGTAATACACGAGTCATCTGCTGGACTATTGCTATATAAAACTTTTTTTCAGAGATTTCCACATACAGCCATTTTAAGGGCCTGATCTGAAAGCACCCTGAAGTTGTGGGAGTCCCCTCCATTGATTTCAAAGGGCTGTAGATCAGCCCTAAATATCTGCTATCCTATCACTCTAGGTTTTACTAGCCATTGCCCTGCTGGTTATTAGCTCATTCTTCAGAGTTCTTGGCTTACCATCAATATGTTTTTTTATTCTGTGGTGTTTTCCCATGTTCTGACTTTACAAGGAAACTGCTTGTCTTGAGTGGAGTGTGCTTTTGCCATAAACTTACAAAGAAACTTTTCAGAGCCTGACGTTTTGCTTTGGGGTTCTGCTACTGTTTGCCATCCGTTTCCAGGTTTTTTTTTTGTTTTGTTTTAAGATCTTCTCTCTTTCAAAAGGCATTGAACATTTTCCCCCTCTAAAGCATCTGAAAAGAAATGAAGTGATGAAAAGAAAAATAAAGCAAATCTGACATCTTTTTTTGGGAGGGGTAAAATCTGCCAACTTATACCTAAGGGTAGAAAAGTGAATCTAAAATTGCCTGAAATTTTTGTTTGCAGTTAAAAGAGCAGCTGATGCCTCATGCAAAACATTCTATTTGGAAACAATCCTGCTTCTTTGTCCTTGATTTACTTTGTTTCCCTTTTCTTGCTCTTCCTGGCTAATGACATCAGCATGAAAACTGATCCTTTGTTTCTTTAGAGTTCATTCACCCCTGTTGCTTGTTCCTCTTTTGGAATCCTGCTCCAAAGTCCATTGGTGTCAGTCAGAGCCTTTCTATGGATGGCGATTGTCTCTATATCAGGCCCTTGAAGCTGCAATCCGCTGTGACACTAGAATCATTTTTAGAGCATTGCAACATAATAATGAAAGGATTATGTCTTCAGGTGGATGTAACAATTCCCACAAGCTCAGGAAACATGGTTCCTTGGTTTCGAAAAGTTAGGGAAGACAAGAATAGGTAATATGCTAAATAGGATGTTTTCTCACAATTTTCCAAGAGGCAACAGAGTACTTGTTTAAGAATCCAAACTTGCATATACAGATTCATGTTATCTTATTCTCACCAGCATAGAAAATGTTAGGAATGTAGGTTTACTGATTTCAATGGGTGAGGCCCCTAAAACAGAGTCAATGAATTGTTCAGTTCTAAATACAGGAGACCTCTCTTTATCACAGAGTCACAATTTTTTAAAAAAATATCCCTTTAATTTTAGAAAGGATCCATGCTGCTTTGTTCCCTTTTCCATGCTCTGCAGGTCTGGATTAAGGGGCATGGGACCAGGACCGGCTCTGGTGTGAGGCAAGAGACAGACATGGCTTCAGGTGACAGTTCTTAGGGGCGCCTAGCCCCCCCTTGAAGATCAAGCTGGCTCCCACCTCTTCAACTCTTTCCTAGCAGCTCAGGCACTGTTAGTCAACCTGCAGCTTAAGTCGTGTAGGCAGAGTGCACTTTAAATCCCTCTGCAGGCAGATGCTAGAGATTTATGCACTTTGAAAAACTGTTTTCAACCTCCATGAATGGGGGGGGGCACCAAATCAAAATTTGGCTTGGGGTGCCACAACCCCTTGAGCCAGCCCTGGCTGGTACCCTGTATCTCCTGGTGGGGATGGTGGCCAGCCTGGGGGATGGGGTGGCACTCAGGCACACTAAGTCTGGGTCTACTGGGCAGCCCTGCCAGCTATGTTAGGGCAGGCCAGTGCTTCGTGCACTCTGTGAGGTGGGGCTGGCTGCTGAAGAAGTGGGTGGGGGCAGGATGCTATGGCCAGAGGCTGTGTTCTTCATGGAGTCAGGATTTCACCCTGTGTTCAAAAGTTCATGTTGAATTGTGAAGCTGCATTTTCACCTGCAGTTATTGAGTATGCAAATAAGCATTCATATTTGCTTGCAAAATTATGTGCTCTGATTCTGAAAACCTAACCAATAATCTTAGGTTGCAAAGTGCTTCTTTCATTCCAAATGGAGCCTAGCACCATTTCAGTGCACCATTCAGCTTTTACTGCATCCCCCTAACTTCTGTATTTGTATTTTCATGTTTTTATGAGAAAATAATTTGTACTGTCAACAATTCTGTTTATCGTCTACAGAAACTGACTAAATTAGTGTACCCATAGGAATTCTGTTCATGTCTTGGTGTTAATTGAAGCAGAGGTGTTAAACTGCTGGATATATGTAGATGCCTGAAGTAGAAATCTATATTTTAAGTCTCTGGGTACTTCTGCTTTTTATCGCTGTTATAAGAAACAGAGGTATTTAACTCCGAAGTTATTTTAGAAGTCAATTGTAGATTCATGGGTTGGGTTTATTTCCATTTTGCTCTTAGATCAATGATTCAATGTTTTTGTCATTAATGAGAAAAAGTGTATCAATTGTGATCCGCATTTGTCCCAGGGTACAAAATGCATTTTCTGGGAGTGAATCCATTTGGTGGACTGAATTAAAGTTAAATTTAAAATGGTTCTGTGAAGAAATTTTACATCTTTGTCAGTCTTTTTATAGTCCAAAATGACCTTAACAATGAAATAAAACAGCTTTCAGACTTAACTTTCTATATAGTTGTAAGTAAAGTATTAATGATTGGTGTCAGGGAAAGAAAATATGAAAGAAATCTGATTTATCTTTACAAATCATTTAGTATCGGACCCCAAATGCCAACAATCATGCCTCCATTAGTATAAAGGTCATGGAGATTTTTGGTTTCTCCAGCAGAATAATAATCATGGCTGCTGAAGTTGGGTTTATGTGGCAATGAGCTCATGCAGGGCTCTCTCAAGACAGGATAGTTGCTATAAAGTGATCAAAGTAATTTGGTGTTATGGGGTGAGGTGATTTTTATATGCATCTCACCTACAAGAGTCTTCGTGAGCTACCAGACAGATTTGTTTTTGTTTTCTAAAGGGGAGAATGCAGCTTTACTCAAAGGCAGGACTTGCTGCCCACATGAAACATGAAAGTTATGGGCTTCTGCCATTGTAGATCCCAACACAGAGCAGAGTCTGAGTGGTTATCTAATACAGCTCTAGTTGGAGCAGAGAATGTCTAATATTAGGAATTCGTTTTAGGGTGTCCTTTCTTTGAATGCTTCCTATCTTGGAGAAAAAGGGGAATTTCTCATTTTCAGTGCTGCTTCCAAACTATGCAGTTGTAGGCCTAGATAATACAGTATATTTAGGAGCTGTCAGAAGTTTAATTGAATTAGTTGTCTTTCTGGAACAATGAATACTCAATTGGCACTCGCTTATACCAGTAGCTTTATTATCGTATTAACAATGGCATTGCACACATTTCCTTTGACTGTGGTATTATATAAATTTTTAAAAAGGGATAAAAATAATTTGCAGTGTCTGTTATCCTCTACCAATGTCATAATAGCAGAGATACATGGATTGTTAGGAATTTGTTATAACCTTGAAAATGTGTTAATGAGCAGTGGAAAAAACCTTGCATTTTGCAGTGGGTTTCATTTCTGTCAGTAATTGTGAAAACAACAAGACATGGGAACTAAGAGGAAGACTGATTTTCATTAAGAAAGGGTCTAATCCACAGTATTTGATTGCTTGGTTCCAGAATTTTGCTAAGAGCAAAATAAGAGCCAGCAGCAAAATGCAGGTTTAAATATGTATCTGAATGTCCTCACAGGTGTGTGTGTTCAGAGCTAGGAGATCATTACTATCTCTGGCAAGCTCTGAGATCAGTGGCAGAGGCGCTTCTGTGACTACAGTGTTACATTTTGCATCTGCATGGTACTTACACATTGCAATGTCAATACTCCATGCAAAAGCAGTAGATGAAGAGAGGCCTAAGCCACTTATTTTGAGAAGAGGATAACCTTTGCCAAGCAGTCTTTCCCTAATTGATTTGGGGGTATTCTTCTGTTTGTTCATAATCAATGTAAACAATTAAGTTTATAAGTAAAAGTCCCACGGTTTACTGTTTTTTAGAGATTACTCCTTGTCTGAACACCTGTTGACTGGGACTGTGCGTTTACTTTTCCAACTGGTTGGGGAATTTTTCACCAAAATGTTTTTCCATTGAAAAATATCTGTTCCTCACTATGAAAACTACTTATGGGAAAGGTCCCCACATGTGGCCCTACATGTGTAGAGGGAGTCTATGAATGTTGACTGAATGACTCGTGAGGTGCTATCTACATCACGTGTTCTGTCCTACTTTTTGGTGGGGTTAGTAGCCATTGAAATAAAGTACAAAGGGAAGTGGAGGATTATCTCTCTTTTGAAGTCGTCATATTAAGACTCGTTGCCTTTATAGAGGATATGCTTTAGTGAAACACAAGTTATTGAGCTCAATACAAAATCAGTTTCTATGGGCTGTGGTCTGAAGGAAGTCAGACTAGTTGAACTAATAGCCTCTTCTGGCCTTAAAATCTATGGAAAGAGATGATCAATTTTTTGGGGGGAAAGTGTTGCTTGTGAAAGTGTCTGCAACTGAAGTTTTATTTATTTTAGCCAATCTATATTTTGAGCATTTTATTTTATTCCACTATTATTTATCTTTTTCCACTTAGGTTTTTCATATATAAATCTGTCTGTGTTGGATGCTGCCTGTTTTGGAGGTTCTGAAAAGTATATAAATCAAGTCATAAAAAGGATGAAACATTATTGATTTTCTTTCCAGTGATAGTGTGAGAACAGCAAAGGCATGCACTGTGGTATATGGAAATTGTGGCTGAAAGTTGCCTGGTAACCTGTCGTAATCCTGCTGGTAATGTGTGTTTATTCAAGAAGCAATGAAACAAACTACGGGGGTTTTGGTTCATAGGCAGAAGGGGCAATCAGCTGTGGGAGCAGTATTTCGTGCTTAGAATTGAGTGCTGCCAGTGACAGACATTACAAATCAGTACTACAAGAACCTAACTAAAGCTAGGCTCATGATTTCTGTAGTGGGGCAGGTACCCAAGCTATATGTTACTGTTTCTGTTCTCTGATAGTATTTGAATTTTTTTCAGAAAAGCCTATTGAATGACAAATAATGCAAATACACTGTATCATGCTTGCTAAAATCTATTCAACTTTACAGATTTGAAAATATTTTAAATATCTGGTGGTTATCCAGATACTTTATTTGTATTCATAGATCTTTAGGCCAGATGGGACCATTAGATTATCAGCGGCCATTGCATTTCTACCCCCGTATAGAGCTCATAACTTGTGTTTAACTAAAGGATAACTTGTTTTTGGCTAAACTGTCTCCTCCAGGAATATTTTTGATTAAACTGTCTTTTCTAGCTCTAAAGACATCAAAGAGATGGCAAATCCATCACTTCTAGTTTTGATAGTTAATCACCCTAATTGTTAAAAATTGGTGCTTAACTTCTAATTTGAATTTGTCTGGCTTCAGCTTTCAGTCATTCATTCTTATTATGTCTTTCTGCAATAAATTAAAGAGTTGATTAGGTGAGATAGGTCAGTATGGGTATGTCTACACTATGAGCTAAAGTCGACTTAAGGAGGCTTAAGTCAACTTAAGCAAAGCCCTGGCCACATTTGGAGCTCATTAAGTTGACTTAAGAGCTTCCTTAAGTTGACTTAACTCCTGCCCTTGAAGTCAACTTTAAGGGTTAAGTCGACTTGATAAAGTCAACTTAACACAATCTGGCTATTAAAGTTGACTTTATAAAATTGACTTAGTGCAGTGGAGCCATTTAAGTCTACTTTATAAAGTAGACTTAATGCAATGTGGCCTCACTAAGTTGACTTAAGGTCTACTTAAAGTTGACTTTAAGTAGACTTTATTAAGTCGGTTTAATGAAGTCAACTTAGCTTTTGTAGTGTAGACGTAGCCTATGTGCCTTGGTGAGGACCACATGGCTGGGACTTTTGGGTCTTTGTTCAGCTCATGTTTGAATCAGAGTGGTTAATCTACCTCTCTTTTTGAAACAGGATGGAACTAAGAAGGAAGGCAAGCTGCTAGGCTTGGTTAACTCCTGTGCAGATGAACAGGAAACTCAAACAGGAGAATTTCAGAGGTAGTATAAAAGGCTTTCTTCTTTTGTACAGTTCTATGATTGTGAGCTGGGCCTCCTGGGGTAACCTTCTGAATGTGCCAAAATCAGGGCAAGCTGCAAAACCAGGGGCCAAACCCCCCCAACCACTGATGGGTGGTACTTAAACCAGTCTCCCAGTCAGTAACAAAACATGCTTCTGATTCCCCACATCGGTCATCACCAAGCATAACAAAATAGAAACAGCCCCCTTTATTGCACATCAGATCCTCCGGTCCCCACCTAGCCACTGGGTCTCTTAAAGAAATAGGTTTTCCTGATCCCAAAGGGTCAGCCATGTCACGCAGAACACTATGAGCATGGATCTTACCCAAAATACCATGGTGCAGCCAGTCCTTTAATAACTACATCTAAAGGTTTAATATAAAAAGAAAAGAAACAAAATATGAGACATGTTAAAGGGTTGAAATGAATCACATGTATACAAATGATTTAGAGTCCATAGAAAGCAAGTCCTTGAAGAATGTGGAGTTTGCAGGTTAGTTCAATTCCTCTGGTATGCACCCAGCACATGGGTGGGTCACAGTCCTTAGTTCAGTCCCAAAAGAATAGTTCCAGAGGAGGGTGTTGGTTGCAGATAGACGGAAGACTGAAGACAAAATGGAGATGGGGCCACTGCCTTTTATCACCTTTGGCTTTCCCCATGCTCTGAGTCCTTGCGAAATCAAAATGTAGTTGAGTCATGTGGTCAGTCTTGGTGACTCATCAAACAGGTTTCTTCCTAGGCCTGCTGTAGCTGTGAGCTCCCTTAATGGGCCATAAAGAGGACAGTGGTTTTGCAGACACCCAGTCTGGGATTGCCTTAGGATTGAATAACTTGGAGTAGAAATAAAACAAATATAATCATAATTTCTAATACAGATATGATACCTACATATAAACCATATAACCGTTCCTAGCAGATTACAACCTTTCTATTGGTACCAAACGTGGCATATCACATATGGATTATTGCAAATATGAAATATTAATACAAGAGATTATCATAAACAGTCCCTGAGACCCTGACAGTGTCACAATGATCAATACCATGATGGCCAGTGATAGAACAGTGGTTGTGTCCTGCATTGGATGTACTATGTTTTCTTTACTTCTGGAAGGTAGGAAGGGTTTCCACTCTATGAAGGACAAGTTAGTGGTTATGTTGGAAGAAAAGTTTTGTGGTTTGAAAGATCAGGTCTGATAGTGCAGAGCATCAGAGAGGCTAAGGTGTTTTTGAATACACAAATTCAAGATTTAATATGAAACCACCTTAACTTTGAAAATTCACATTGTCTTAAAAAGTCCCTTAAAATTAATATTTCCCCCAAAATTTACGTTAGTCATGTCCACACAATCCCATGATAGGAAATAAACAACAATTACATTTTTAATACAATAGATCCCAATGGTATTAAATTTAATACAATAAGGCTTAATTTAATTCAGTAAAGTTTGCCCAAGCTATTATAGGCAATTGTCCTATTTGACACAAGGGTGACTTGTTCTTTAAGGACTACTAAGTAATGTGAAAGGAAAAAAGCTACAGGGAATTTCAATCTGAATGGTGTATGTTGGAAGACTCCTGTTGATGGTTTTCAGCCACCAACTAAGCCATACACTATGGACTACAACTTGGCTGCTGCAAATTGACATAGCTTCAGTTGCATCAAATGCTGATGGCAAAAGTTCCAAAGTTTCAGAGTTAGGGTAAACACTGAAGTTTTAGTTATTTCTCTAATACTGATCTGAATTAATTTATATTTGCAAAATTTGCTGGAAGTCTCATGTTCCTTTTCTTGTGGTACTGTATTTTATCACCACTGGTTTAGGTCCATCTAGAATTCTGAAGTGTAGAAGTGAGTGAAAATGAGCAATAAAGAAAAATATTAACCAAATTTTGCTCCCTGGAGCAGGTCAAACTTTAGTTAAGAGCAGTACTTGTTATAACTCAAGCCTGAATTCTGGGTAGGGAATAATTTTCAAACCAATCCTGATTTTCTTCGGCTGTGCGCATTAATTGTAAATATTTGCTGGACAGTTTCCTTGAATGACTTTCAGATAAAGGCTATTTATGAATTCTTTATTTGAATTATTTCTTAAAATTATGCACAACTGGAATTGTCCAGGTAACTAAAAACCTCAAAAACAAACAAACAAAAAAAACCCAAACCAAACCAAAACAAACAAACAAAAAACAAAAAAACAAAAACCCCCCCACCATACCAACATGTATCCTATTTCAGTAGGTATGAAAAGGCATTATTTTTCAGATATAAATTCTCAATGGTTGAATAATCTCCCTCACAACTAGAAGCCCAGTCCTTCAATGGGATTATTCACATGAGTAGTGGCTACAGGATCAGATTCCAAGAGCCTTTCACATATATGAGATTTGATCTGAAAACTGAAGTGTGTGTGTGAGCGCCCAAGCAGAAGATAGGTAATAATCACATTTATTTCTCATTTTAATAAAGCCCCTCTGTAATTCCAGAGGATCAGTAAGAATCTTGCTATGCAGCTACGTAGTTAAAAAGTTTAAAATAGTTTAAAAAGTTTAAAGAGTGTGATTAGTCAGATGTAATATCAAAGTGGTTCCAACCATAAATACTGTTGAAGTGCAGTCATTTTCCTATGTCAAATTTGAATGGTACCTCTTGTTTCAATCCCAAAAATATATCAGTAATCCCAGTGAGTTAATATGAAATAAATAGACCAACTGAATTAGTTTGTTTTAGCAACAGAATAGCTGTGAGCAGAATTTCCCCATCTGACAGAGAATTTCTGAGAAATGAAATGTAATTTGCGCTATATGTCAACAAGACTTCCCTTTCTAGAAACCACACAAAACTCATGTGAATCACATATGAATGTCAAACTCATACATCACACCCATGTCTCATCATACTGACTGACTTAATTCTAGGCTGCCACAGTTCTGTAAAGAGAAAAAACAGAATTATGAGTTTTTTCAGATCAGTCTAGACTTTTTCATAGTTTGATAGGTATTATATTGTTTGGGAAATAACAAGGATTGTCATGAAAGGTAGAGCAACATGCTGTATGGCTATCTGAAAAGCAAAAATAATCTCTTAAACATGTTCAAATTGTCCTGCATTAAAAGTTAACTACAGTTAATTGGAAAATGTTAATCTTTTGGTTGTTATCCTAGTCTAATTTTAACTCTTTTATATTGTTGCTGTGGAAGGTATGTGAGAAGCCAGTGTTACTATAAATAACAATCATAGGAATAAGCGTAATGCTTTGCTTGCTACCTAAATGCTCTTTGAGCAGGATTATAATTGCAGTGACCTGTGTATGAATCTGTTGGAACTAAATGGCAAAAGGGGACCAAACCAAAACCCTCACCCCCAACCCCATGAAATATAGCTAAAGTACAGATTTGAAGACAGATTCTGGTGTCAGTTATGCTGGTGTGAATCCAGATTAATGAGGCTGCCTAGTTTACACCAAGATAACTAAGCTTATTTTTCTCAGTAGGTTTGGCATTTTCTGCTCCAAGAGGGAACTCTGATCAAAGCCATAATACCTGGATTTGAGTAATAGTTATAAAAGCAAAGACCATTTTAAGAAGACTTTGCCCTCTCAGGATGGTAAGTTCTGTGCTACTAGCTTGAAGTTTAAAAAACATCTTTTGTATCAGCGTCATTCTATTTCTTTGCTGCCATTATTTGTTAACAGTGTTCCTAAATGAGCCTGGGATCATGATGCTAAAATGCACACTTCATTGACTGCCTAGCCTTAAACTTATGTATTATGAATTAAGGTACACAATGATCCCACTTTTGTTGTCACCTTATGGTCAAGCTTGGCAGGTTCTGAAAATGTAATAAGGATGTTTTGCTCATTGGGCTTCTGATGGGTTTTGCTTACATTTACCAACATAACTGCTGTTATTGTACATAACTAAATATGTAGCCTCAAATCCTGAAGAAGCACATTACATTAGTTGAAATACTATACAAAAGACTCAAGACCTTTAAGTGTCCTTTGAGATCTACACTGCAGCATGGATTGAAATTTATGTAATTTTTCACTTACCTAATTTTTTAGTCAGTTAATATGCTTACAGTAATCATCTGGTTAAAAAGTGACAGATAGAACTCTTGACCACAAATGATTTCATTTCGTCAGATTGGAGAGTTCAGACCAAGGGTGGCTAGCTCAAGGAAGAAATTGACATGTTTCTTCATTGTTACCCCTTATATAAGAAGAGTGAAAAGGCTGTTGAAATGTTGGGTTTCCTTCCTTTACTCAATAGCCGATAATGGATGAATGTACCAAATTTTAAGATTCTAGGTCAGTGGTTCCCAGCCTTTTCAGCTTGAGGGTCTCAAATATCATACTGACAGCCCTGAAGGTCAGCCAGTCTCCAACAGCAGGCCCCTGCCATTTCCCCTGCTGCAGTCAGATGGAGAGACCTGATGGGACTGCCTCCTTCCTTGCTGATCTCCTGTCCCCTCTGGCTGCAGCAGTGAAACCCCATGCACTCCACCTGGGTTTTTAGGCAGTGGTTCCCTTCTGCAGGCAGTGGGAGGTGAGCAGCGGGCCACTTTGAAAGATCCCAGGGGTCACTTTTGGCCTCTGGATCACAGGCTGGGAACCACTGTTTTAGATCAATGGGAGCAGGAAAATTAATTACTTCAGTTGGTGAACTTTTATAAAAGTGAGATAATCGATTTCTTGTGAATACTGGAAGTAAAGGCATTGGTACCTCAGTCCTTCCTTTCTGTGTAATTTAGCTCTTATAATTTTGCTACTAGTTTAATAGTGCTAAATACAAGCCTAGTACATATAGAGAAAATGGAAACTGAATTAATGTACTTTACCCTACAAAAAGTAACCTACGTGAGGAGGGAGGGATATGCTCTGTGCTACGTGAGTAAAGTCCATCTTGCACCTGTCACACCTGATTCTGATCTCAGCAATGTTGTTGTAAATCCTGAGAAACCCTGCCAAAGGAGCAGGCCTGATTTGGTTTTCACACAGAACCTCTATAAATCAGGAGCTCTCTATTGTACTCACTAGAGTGAGTGAGAGGAGGGTCTGGCCAAGTTATTCTGGATTTAAAAGGATATAGCTGAAATCTGAGTCTGGGCCCACTCTGTAAGCTGAGTTGGACCTCAAGATGATTATAATTTGGTAAACAGCCATGAAATGAGCTTGCTAACTAATGTGCCAATCAATAGATCATAGAGCTTAGAGAAAGGATTTTCTATTACTTGTTTGTTTAGGTCATCATAATACTAAACTTCCCACAGGAGTCTAAAGAATTCTTTTCCCAACTGGAATGTGTATGCTGCTAGCTGACGCCATTGGGTAGAAGGGTATTTTGACCCTGCACCTCTAAGGAGTCTGAATTTTCCTCTTAGACACTTGCACATTTAATACTTTAACCTGGTGTTTCAAATTTCATTTTCTTGGCTTTGTTTCTGGCTTTATTAACAAAACTAGATTATAGCCAACTGTTAAACAGACAGGGGAGATCTATATGAAAGGGAAATGCTGTGAGAAAATTTATGAGCCCAGACTCTGATAGTGAGATTGGGTTTGGGATTTTCAAAGCTGTTAAGGGGGTTTAGATACACAACTCCCATTTGGTCAAGTGGTAATTGTGTGTCTAAATGCCCCTGGTGATTTGAAATTCTCAGTTTGAAACCTTGCACCATAAATGCTAGGTCTCCATGTCAATACAGGCCAAGTCTATATAGACTGAAAGCTGTTAACAAACATAGTCTGGATTTGAAAGGCAGATGTTTATAAAATGGTGATTGCCACACTAGTATCCGCCAAAGTGAAATTGAATTTGTGGTCTCATTTCCAAATGGGCATATGTGAACATCACAAAAAAAAGCACAAGCTTGATTCAGCCCAAGTGTATATTGGCTTCTATTAGCAAATCCCAGAAGTGCTGTTTTTTGGTGGGGAAAATGTGGCCACAACCCTATTGTAGAGTGGGTAAGTGTAAAGCCAGGAAGGGGCATGACCAAGATGTGCTGCTTCAGAGTAACCTCAACCCAAAAAGTTCATATGGAATTCTGGATGCAAAATACAGGGTCAGATTTTGCAACCCTCATTCATGCTGTGACCCACATTACTCACTGAGAAGTCCCACTTAAATTCAATGAGATTATTGCAAAGTAAGTTACTGCTCAATGTGAGTAATGTAGGCAGACTCTGACTCTAACTGTATTCCTGCCATTCAGATAGCTCCTGGTCTGTCCTTTTGGAACCTTTGCTGACATTAAACACACACAAAAGCTTTTAAAGGAAACAAGAGACACCACACATGGCTGGGATTTGTGTTGCTTATCGGAAATGATTTCAATTCTTATTTTTTACAAACTCCAAGACAAACAAGATGGAAGAGAAACAAATAAGGAGCCAATTCTTAGTAGAGGATTCATGGTATTTATATTTTCAAATAAAAAGTCCAACCTTAAATACATAAAATTAGGCACCTACATTAATTGTGGTGCTGCAGTACTTTTTGAAGCGGTCCTCCAGTAAGAACACTTTCAAGTAATCATTTGGTTTTCTAGTATAATTTTGTTTGACTGTTCATTAGAACTACTTTTATTTGGCATTTGGTTTTCGCTGGTCCCATGAATGGCAGTTCGAGAGAGTTTGGTGAGCATCAAATACAATCACTCTCCAAAATTAGCTAGAATGGTCACTTTTAAAAAAGCTTTGCTTCCAGAATAACTGAGACCTACAACACTTTGATTAAGCAATGTTGGTTGTTCTCTTGCTCTCCTGAGCTGGAAGTTTTGAAAACTCCTTAAAGACAAAATAATAGCAAATTGCATCCAGGCAGCAGTTTAGGTTAGCCCAGCAGAGGCTGATCTGAACAGCGGAACGTATGATTTGTTGAAGACTGCTTGTGATCACATTCTGTTGAACCAAATAATACAAGAGTACCACCACATGGAAAGGTGTGAAACAGACAACAAATGTGGTGAGGTTGGCCACAATTACCTTCATTGATTTACTTGTGTCAGTAAGAGGATTTCTGCTCTGCTTCAAACATATGATGATCTGAGCTGTGCAGAAAATTATTGTTATCAGGCTACCAAGAAATGCAGTCTCCAGGGTGGCAAGAAAAGCTGGGTTTTCCCATGTTTTATTAGAGAAGCCATGGAAGCATGTCTTTTGTGTGCCATCATGGAATTGATAAATAAAAAAAGTTCCAGCCCAGACACCCAAGCAGATGATGGAACAGACCACAGCAGCTTTCTTGGTGGATCTCAGGGACACGGCTAAGAATGGATGTCGGATGGCAATATATCTGTCCATGCACACGCATGCAGAGATGAGAATACTTCCATACATGTTCACAAAATAAAGGCTTTCCAGGAATGAGCAGAAAGCAGGGTCCCACTTGTAATCAGTGTCATAGAAAATGATTTTAAAAGGAAGGGTAAACAACAGCAATGTATCCAGAATAATAAGTGACACCAGGTAGATGGTTGATTCTGTCAGCTTCCTGATCTTGCAACAGGCAAACCACAAAGCCATCACATTGAACAGAAATCCTAGGACAAATGTGGGAATGTACACAGTTACCTGGAACAGCTTCACATAATTGTCAATGGAGTTATTTGCCATATCTCCAATGTTACTGGAAAATAAGGAAACAGTCATGTTCACACTGAAGAAGCCATTCTGTTGATTAATTTAGAGTCTTATCCAAAATCCCTTGAGGTCAGTGGACAGACTCCCATAGACTTCAGTGATCAGACCCTTACTGAGGACCACTGAGCATCTTACTCAGTGCTAGGACATGCTCTGTAGGCACAATCCTGATTGGTGCGGGTCTGCACTACCCCAGGGGAAGCTTGAGGAAGGATTGTAGCTTGAAGAAGCACAGGCTCCTGTCGCTGACTGTTATGCAGGTCCCTCCACCCACAAGGACTGCTGCCTCAGTATGCTTAGCTCACTCTGTAGTTTGGTGTAGAAGAGGTCAGGGCCATGACCCCATCAACCCTTTGGAATCATGCGAGCCCCTTGGGATGGCCGGAGAACCTTTGTTCCCTGGATGCCAGGAACTTCAATTGTGACTGACCCTTGCACCCGGTGTTCTGAAAGAAAGGGTCAGGCAATTTTAAGTGGGATAGTTTTGATTAAGCTTAACTCAAAAGCAAAATGAGAAATAAGAACATGTGTTTTTGGCCACATGTTAAACTTACCATAGACTAGATTTTGCTCTCCATATATGCAGTCAAGCTCCCACGTGGTATCTGCAACCGTGTGGCAGATTCCTCCCCAACAAACAGGGTGTTAGAGACCCCAGAGGACTCTAACCACTGAGTTATGGTAGTAGGGTGTTCTACTGGTGAACAGAGGCTGTAATTTTATTCTGTGTTCCCAGACTCCTCTGAAAAAAGAGCTCTTGTTTGTCTCTGCAGTCCCAGTCTCCTGCAGAAGCAGTTGTAAATGCAAATGTTTAGTAACTCCCTGTCCTTTCCCCAGTCGATACATTCAAAGCAATCGCTTCCTCTAACAAGACCTTTTTATTAACTCCACGCCATTGCTTGAGAAAGGTACGTGACTCTAATAACGTCAAATGCTGCCTAGAGGTTGCTGCTCCCCACCTGATGCCTTTCGAGTATGATTTACTGAGTTCAACACACTTTCATTTCAGTGACAATGTATTGTGTCTGTACTTCGGACCAGACCACTTCCCAGCGTCTCACATGCCAGAGCAGACTTACCCTCTGCACTACTGTATGGTTGGGTAGAGATTAAGATCAGCACTGTGGAAATTTGCTTGGTGGCAGTGCAGTTTGTTTTATTACCTTCTCACAATTGCAGGTGGACTGGAACATGGAAAAGGCTCATTATCTACCCCTCCAAGACGACACTTTACTGGGATGTAAAACAGCGTATAAATCAGTAATCAACATTGATTTAGCCTACTGTGAACTGAACAGCAACACTTAACACACATATGAAGTAATTGGCAAATGAGTTAGTGGTCCAGTTGTGAGTGTCTTCACATAATTAATATAATAATAATTACTGAGTGAAGCCAAGAGGCATTAGCTTCCCAGGTCAAGCATATGCCCTATTTGAGTCCCACTGAAACATGCATAGGTCTTATACTAAAAAGAGGGACATTTCATCCAAGCTGCTTAAAGACACTACCTGTTAATTGTTTTGTAGAAGACATGTTGGGCTAGCTTTCCAAAAGCGCTCGCTCTCTCTGCACTCAAAGGAATGTAAGGGTGTGTGATCTGTTGAAAATCTGGCCCAAAGCCAGTAGAGAAAGTGGAGCTGGGTAAAATGGATGATGCTTTTCCTGACATTCTTCAATGGTTAATTTGGCTCATTTTCCCATCCTTGATATATTGTGTGACAATTTGATGACCTGCCTTTTTATTTATTTATTGCACATTGGCTTTTGTGTTAGCAGGGGGGTTTAATGCAGAAAGGCTGTGATGTCATCTATGTTAATTTTAACATGAAGTGCTCTTTCTTAGAAGCCCAACACATGCAACAGCTATATTATTAGCTAGCCTGTCCTCAACCTCTAACTTTGAACAGTTTCCCTTTTTCAGTATTTGATTAGCTACTTGCTCATTACCCACAAATTTTCAAGGCAGCTTCCAGTAGCTTATTCCTGGTGGAACGTCTGGGTGAGAAATAAGAGCAGTGATGATAAAATTTACCCTGATGCTGTTGCTAAATCTGAAGTTCAAATGGTAGGTTTCTATAGGTCCACCGTGACGTCGTCTTTGGTTATGGAGGAAGGATCAGGAAATGTCCCTTAGTTTCTAGAGTGCTTTGGCATCCTACGGGATGAAAAACAGTATGGACCATATTCTGCTACCCGTACACTGGCTGGTGATAATTCTGCTGATTTGTTTGGGAAGCCAGGATGTGAGAAACAGGCATAATTTAAATGTAAAACCATTATGGCTAATGATATCCTCAGTCACATTCAAAAGTACTTTACTGTGCCATTGACTACTTGAGAAGTAAATTATTAGTTTATGTGAATAAAGATATCACAAGCTTGCCCTATGCAATATTCAATACTCCTGCCAAGTAAAAGCTGTTAATAGTCATTATTAATTAGTTTTTTCAAGGCAGGTACCTGAATCTATTTAGTACTTGCAAGTAACTTTACATGGGCATTCTTAGAGATGAAAGCCATTAGATAATGGATTATTCCAAGGTAAATGAACACTGATGGCGCTCTTTACCCATCTGACTCTAGAGTTCATGAGAATTTTTCATCAAGATACATTGTCTAGGAAATCCTAGACTAGAGTTCAACGTCTACACTAAGTAAGATTTGAGTTGCTACCATGAGTCTATCCAGAGCAAATCCAGCTCTTTTAGGAAAACAAACAAAGTAGTCTGGTGGCACTTTTAAAGACTAACAAACTTATTTATCACATGAGCTTTCATGAGAGAGAATCCTGCTTTGTCAGATGCTTTAAGATAGATAAATCTGTTAGTCTTTAAATGTGCCACCAGCCTCCTTGTTTGTTTTGCTGTTCTAGACTAACACAGTTACCCCTTTGGAACTCTTTTAAGAAGGCATTTTATACCAAAATCTGTTTTATATCACCACGTAAAGAAAATATGTTAAAATAAATCACAATAGAACAACTCCATTCATTTCTGAAAAGATACTCCCTTCATACTATGATCAAAGCACGAACATCTAGTCTATACTTTGCAGATGTGGAAGCAGAAGCAGAAAAAAGTTAATAGCCATAAAAACCATTTTTACTACAAACTGAGTTTATAATATACTGCATTCTATAACCTTACCTTTACTTCTGAAACAAGTCACTAACTTCTTCCCTTTGAAGTTGCATATTAAAAAGACTTCTCTCTCTGATGTAGGATGTGGGTTTAACTCTTTATATAACTAACTTTCAGCCTATGAAGGAGAAGGAGCAGCCCTGACTGGGTGTGGGGTTGGGGGAGAAGTCTCAGCCTGGGTGTGGGGCCAAGCCCTGTCTTGGGGTTGGGGGAGAAACTATAGCTTGGGAAGTGGGGTAGCCACCTCCACCCCAGAGAAGTACCCATGGGGGTCAGAGGAACACTGACCAGGCACGGAGCAGCTGCCCCTGTCCACAGAGCAACCCTGAGCGGGTGCAGGCTTGGGGGTGTCCCTGTCCCAATGCCACTAGAAACAGCAGTGCCAGGGAGCCAATGTCATTTTAGGTCTCCTACCACAGCAACTGCTGGGAGGGTGTAGCAGCAGTGGGAGATTTTAAAGGATGTTGGCTGGTGTCCTCTTAAGTCGCCCATCACTGCTTCCTTCCCTTGTTGGGAGCAGTGGGAGATTTAGAAGGATGCCAGCAGCTACTGCTGCTATCCCATGTACAGTGGCCATGACCCAGTACCTGAGGGTCTGTGATCCGGTACTTGGTTGTGACCCATGCTTTGAAAATGACTGCCATAGGAAATAGCTCATCTCGTGTGTCTGTCTGTAGAGTTCTGAGAATGTCAGAAATGAAAAGCAGTATTTAAGAAACTAAACTTCAGTGGCCACCGCCACACGAAATGAATGCATTCCGATAACACAATGTTGAGCCTGGTATAAAAGCATGCACTGATAGTACTTAAAGGTGACCTTTAAGGGAGAAGAAAAGGAGAAGAGTGTTCACTTTTTTACTTGTCTAAAAGCTTCCCTTGGAGGGTTGGGGGATGGGTTTATTTTGAATCCTTAGAAATCAAAATCTCCAAACTTGTATATTGTCTGATAGACAGCTTTGTGAGTAATTCAGAAAAGTGACAAGGAACTTTCCCAGTCCTTGATGGCAGGGTTGAGGCAGGGCCACACAGAGGGTGGAGCTACAGGGGCAACTTGCCCCAGGCTCCCACTACGGAGGGGCCCCCTGTCCTGGCCCTTGCCTCAGCTTCTGATTCTATACATCTCGGGGAACATCGGGGCTGGGTAAACCAAGAAGGGTTTGGTAAGTGGGAAGGTGGCCAGAGTGAGCTGAGATAGGAGGAGACCTGGGGGTGAGCAGAGGCGGTATGAGTTGTATGTATGGAAGAGTGAGGGGGGCCCCTCACATCGAATCTACCCCAGGCCCCCTAAGTCCTCTGGGGGCCCCTGGGGTGAGGAGGCTTATAACTAAAAGGAATTTTTTTCTAAAATGTCTTAGGCCTTGCACACACTAGAGAGTTATTGCAGAATAAGCCATCTTAGTGCAGAAAAAGAAGCCCACCGTACACACCTGAATGCTCTTTGTCATGTTACAAATGCTCTGTTATACTAGAACAATAATACCACCTGTGCAAGGGTCATAACACCTATGGCAGAGCAGCTTTTGCACTATAAAGTGTGTGTGAACGCGGATTGAATTTTCTTCAGCAATAAGTGACCTCTAGAAATGTCGCAGTATTCCAAGCCTGACCACTCTGATCTTCCACTTGAACTCTGCTGCTCTGACATGACTAGCCCCTCCCTCCTGTGAGTCCTGGGAACTTTTTAATTTTTTCCTGTTTTCCTAGGCAGCATTGAAAAAGGGCATGAGTTGCTAGTAGCTGCAGTGAATGATGCCAAGAGAACACAACGTCCCAGGGGAACTTGTAAATTTACCTACTGTGCTCAGTGCTCCTCTCCTTTTACCCAGGGTTCCTGGTGCCCGCAATTCAATGCTCTTTCTTGCAGAAATGCAAAGAACAGTGTGGATGCTTCCTTTGTGTTATAAGGAGTGTAATGTGAACACACAATTGCATTATTAATACAGCGCATTTATTACAGTGTAAACACAGACATGGTCTAATGAATGAGTTATAGCAATAAACCTCAAACAAACAGAAAAATAATTTTAGAAGCTCTGAATATATAGTCAGTTTTCATGTTGATTGTATTTGGTGTTCCTTCTCACCCTCCAATAGTCACTGGTTTTTCCAGGGTAGATACTAAGACCTGGAGTCTGAATTTACAAATGAAACAGGAAATATCCTTTTAAATACATATTTGATATTAATTGAAATGAAAACCAAAGTGCTCCAACCCCTCATCCCCACTTTTTGGTTCCTTAGCTGGTCGCCATTAATGTTTTTGATCTGCCTAAAAATTATAGATATGTTTAGAGCCCTGGAGGCTTTCTGTAACAAAACACAGCTGATTTCAGATTTGATTCCCAATGAAGATGTTGTGTGTGAAAAGGTTCCTGAACCTGAACCTAGCTTAGAGGAAAAATTGAGAAACTGGTGGCTTTGCATCAGAATAGGGTCAAATGCACAACTTCAACATGAAACACAGGTGAAACTTGATAGCTCCACCAGTAGAGTGCTAAGATTTGGGACATGCAACTCCATTGTCTGACTTGCTGTGCAATTGAATGTGCAGATCTTACTGCTATGAACATCATTATGCTAAAAGGGAAATTATGCTTTCAACAAATGAGCTTGTCATTTCAAAAGTCACTATTGCTAAAGAGGTTCTTTTTAATAGCACTTAGTTTTAAAAAAGTTTTTAAACAATCCCCACGTTCAATCATAATAATGATAATGAAGTGATATTTAAAATCTCTTCACTTTAATCCAAGTGGTTTTTGGAAAGGGTGAGATCTCTTCTTTTCTTTATTTCAGTAAAGGTCTAACATATTACAGGGCTATCTGGGTCTAAGTCCATAGAGATTTTGATTGTAGCTGTCTTTCTGTGCTTAGCTGATCTTGCTACCAGTCCTGTAAGAGTTAAATCATTTGTTGTGCTTCCTTTAACAGTGAGGACTCAGAACCAAAGTAGCTAACCAAAGTTTCATACAAGATGTGGAATGCTGGTTCTCTGTCATTACACTCCTGTCCCTCACCCTAAGAAATCCATGGGTTTTCTATGTGTTTGGGCCTAATGCTCCTACAGATTACAATGCTGAGTCAGACTGCCTTGTAGTGAACATGCTTTACCATTGGGAAGGGAGATTTGGGACCCACAGTTCTGAAGGAGGACATAGCATCACAGTACTCCTGTGTACATAAATCTGACCCAACAGGTCTTTGGAGGTGGAGGGATGTCTGAATTCTTTGCAGTTCCTGCAGGGTCTAACTGTGGCTTCTTGTTGGGACAAACTGGAGGAAGCTGCTAGAGGAGGCACTCATAGACTTTTCTGTCCCCCTCTGTTGATAATTCCCATGTCCAGCTTGATCTGGCCATAAATGGGCATTATTCTAGCTTCTCAACAAACTCCTAAACTTCCCTCTGTCTTATAATTTGAGTGCCCACTAATTCAGTGGTTCCCAACCTTTTCTTGGCCACGGCACACCTTACTAGCTTTAGTTATTTTGAGGCACAACACCGTATAGTCTCTAAATGAACGCATGAATATTCAGGAGCCAATCCAGAATGCTGTGTAGATTTTTCAAAAAATTCTGTGGCACACCTGCTCAGGCCTGAAGGCACACCTGTGTGCTGTGGCATACTGGTTGGGAAACACTGCCCTAACCTCACATCAAGGGCCCAAGGAAGCAAGTACTTTTCCATAGCTGCCTGCCAACATTAGAAATGTCTTTGAAGGGGCTATTCTTCAAACAAGCCAGGCCCTGAACTGCCTGAGAACATGCACATTCCAGTGAATTTTACATTTTTTTTTATGTGAATAGCAGTTATCATGGCCTCAGTGTTACACTGTTCCAGGCTGTTCTTGGTATACTCTGTTCATCACAAAGGCACAGAACTCTTTACAGTCATTAGCTCTATATGTAGTTGTGTCTCCCCTTATTGTGTTGTCTTGTCTTGTTGTAAACCACTGGCTGCAAGTTCCCTCTAATGTATTTAGGAGTTTGATGTAGACTTGCTTTCTTTGGGTCTTGTCAAGACAAATGTTCCCTCTGGCATCTTTGAGCAGAAG
This sequence comes from Podocnemis expansa, assembly GCA_007922195.1. NCBI lineage: Eukaryota > Metazoa > Chordata > Testudines > Podocnemididae > Podocnemis > Podocnemis expansa. The sequence continues at coordinate 24,611,146 of ML682006.1, forward strand.
TTTGGGACAGGCCTGGCCTGGGCAAATTGTTACTGCTAGAAAGAGTGTGGTCCATTGTTAAGAGTACTCAAGAGGTTGTATGAAAATGCTGGAGTCCCTTGAGCTGTTGACTATGCTGCCTTTCTTGTTATTGAGCTGCTCCCCTGGTTGCAAGAGGTCACAGTGGGTGTTTAAGGTGTAGCATATTGTAGGAGCTGGCTCTAATGTGGCCAGCAGGCAGAGAAGTTTACAACAGCTCTAAGTTATCAGTGGCAACTTGGCTGGTGGTGCACCCCCTGGACTGGACTTGAGCTGGGATGCTCCCACAATTTGTTCTCATGGTTTTCATAAATCCAAAAACCAGCCTTGGGCATCTGTAAAAGGATTGAGAACAGCATATGAGGGAAAATGGGTAACAAATTTTTAAACTCTAGTGATCATTTTCTATTGATTTATGTTTAGAGGCTATGTTACCTTTTCTCTCCAAATTTCCCATTTAACTCCTTCTTTCCTAAGTAAACCCATTGAGAAGAAATAATCATGCACTGTGATAGAGTGTTGTAACTGTGTTGGTTCCACAATAATAGTAGAAGTAGGTGAGGTAACAACATTTATTGGACCAACTTCTGTTGGTGAAAGAGAAACATTAGTGCTTTTCCAGAAGTCAGGCCTAAAGAAGAGCTCTGTGTTAGCTAGACAAAAAATTGTCTCTCACAAATGAAATTAAATAGTAAGAGATATTACCTCACTCACACTGGGTCTTTAATGTTCCTGTCATGATCAGGGCTTCTAGAAATCCATTTAGTGCAAAGAAACATAGAATTTGTTTTTACAGAAAATCTAGGGTTTTATATTTAACCCCCTTCCCCACACACATTAACTGAATTTTACTGGAAGTACCAATGTCACTTATCGCATGTGCACAACCCCCACTCTCCTGTGGTTGACTTCTGAAAATGCTTTAAATTTACATAACTAAACATACTCCAATAAGCTGTTTTCAGCATATAGTAGTTACCCAGCAGAGCACAGGAGTTTGTGTTTTAATGCACTTCAGTTTCACTTCAGCTATCAGACATGAATAATTAAAGTTATGAAAAGATGACGAAACTTTAAAAATCACCTCTAAAGTGTCACTGACTTTGGCAAGGACAAATTGCACATTGATGGTAATGTGTTTTTCTCTGCTGTTTGCAATGAGGCTGTAGATTACATTTGAAGGCAGACAATAGAGATTGTTAGAGATTGAGCTGTCCAAAGAGGAGGCCCTGCAGCATACAGCCAAATCAAAGAGCAACAAGCTACCAGAAGTGTAGTTCTAAGATTTCAGAAAGGATGAACTGGTGGAGGTGCTAATACACATACTGAAACTTTTATTAATATCACTTACTTACCCTCCAGGGTCCTGGTGTAGTATCAAATATAATACTGATCTTTAACAAAGGTGCTAATGATGAACCTAAGAATTACAGACCTTTGAGCCTTACTTCAGCAGGAAGGAAACAGTAATTAAAAACAGAATTATAAAACACCCATACAAAAACATGCTAAGACAAGTTCCAGACAGGCTTAGTACCTGTAAATGAAAATCATGCCTTGCCAATCTACTAGAACTCTGAGAATATCAGTGAAACAGTGGATAAAAGGGGACTCATAAATATCATTTTGTTTGGACTTTCAAAAAGCCTTTGACAAAATGCCACATAGAAAGGAACTGAGGAAAGTAAGAAGTTTTAGGATGAAATAAAAAGTACTGTGTTTTGGAAATGAGTCAAGAGACAGAAAACAGAACAGAACAGGAACAAGTGGTCAGTTTTCAATTTGCCAAAAGATTTTCATGGTGCCAAAATTCTCTGCCCAGTCAGATGCTTTTAGTATGTTCTAATGCTCTGAAAAAGATGATGAGCAGTGATTGGAAAAAAACAGTAAGCATAAAATTATTTAATAGTTGAGATTAGCATAGACTGTGCCGCAATCTAGAGGGACCCAATCAACTTGGAAGACTAGGCAGCATGATGAAAGATGAACTTCCTACATAGGGAGGTGGTAGAATCTCCATCTTTAGAAATGTTTAAGGCCTGGCTGGGATAATTTAGTGGGAGTGGTCCTGCTTTTTTGGCAAGGGGTTGGACTAGATGACCTCATAAGGTCCCTTCTAACCCTATGATTCTATGAATTGTAGAACAAGTGCAAAGAGCTAAAAACTGGTAAGCTTTGAATTTGCTTAAAAATTATAAATATATCAATAAAATATTGTGTTCAACTGATACTTATTGGGACTAGGGTAACTAAGCGTTGGTGTTTCATTTTAGTGATGAAAAACATGGATTTTTGTGGGAGAATTTGTTTTTTATTTATCATGGAAAACCAGGAGCCCTGATCGACATTTGATGCCATCACATTGTTCACTCTGTTTGTGCATTATATCTGTTCTCCCACCCTGTGTCTGTTCTGTGTTTAGACTGTGTTTCAACCCTTTGTACAGTGGGTAACAGAGTAGGGCCCATTCTTGATTGGTCCTTAAGCATTACCATAGGCAAAGTTCCCTCTAAGGTTTGGCTGCTTGTGTGCAAAATTTTCAACCCGAATGCAGAACTTTTTCTGAATAAAATTTTTGTGCAAATTCACATGAAGGAAATTGAGAAGTATAGAACAATGAAAAATTAATGTTGTTTAAAATTTTATTAATAATTTGAACATATTCTATGCTTATGTGGTGTTATGTCTCATCAATTCTTCAGTACTGTTTGTCTGCCTTTGTCAGTTTTCCAAAATGAATAAGCACATAAAAAAGTTTAAAAAGTGAAAGCAGCTAACTTGCCTCTTGTTTTTCATTTTGCACAGCAGCCCATTTTACAAATTAAAAAAAATTGTCCTAAATTGTTTCTAGCCAGTTCAAATGTGCCCCTTTATTTGCTTTACTTAATTGGTCACTATTAGTAATTTTAATCATGATACACTTTATTTTCCTTCATTTTATTAGCATTTGCTATATATTTTTTTCCCCTCAATTTAGCCCTTCCCTAAGGAGCAACAGGCCAAAAGTTAAAAAACCCAACACAGGGCTTGAATCTGTGACCCTGAGATTGTAAATTTGCTGTGCTACCAACTGAGCTATGGGAGTTCCATCTATAAAAATTTCTAGGAATGAAGGATAAATGTGTACACCACTCCCCCTTGATATTTTTTTTCCCTCCCTATAAACTGCTCTTTGGTGTTTGTTTGTTTGTTTAAAACATTCTACTTATCAGAAATAAAAAGCTGGACAATCACCTATTTTTAGAATGCCTGGGGGAGGAAGGGCATGAAGGTAAAAAGGAGCCCTTGGATAGCTCAGGAATAGCAACCCCCCCACACAGTCGAGCCTTAGCTATGCTTCAGGCCTGCCCCCCTGCCCAATATCAGCCACTCTCACAGCCTTCCCTCTCCCCCAGCTGATCCTTGGTCATGGTTCAGGCATGCCCCCCTCCCCCCAAAATCCTCGGCCACTTTGCCAGCCTGACCCCCCCCCCAAGCCCCAGGCTGATCCTCAGCTGCTCTGCTGGCATGGCCCCACCGAGCCCTGGCCCTGCTCCTCCCCCCTCCCGCCGATCCTCAGCTGCTTTGCTGGCTTGGCCTTTCCTTGCACCCCCCCCCCCAGCTGCTCTGCTGGCTTGGCCCTGCATGGCCCCAGCCCTGGCCTGGGCCGCGCTCCCCCCCCCCCACCCCCCAGCAGATCCTCGGCTGCTTTGCCGGCCTTTCCCTGCCTGCCCTACACCTCCCCGCGGCTGCTCAGCTAGCCCAGCCCTGGCCCCGCTCCTCCCCGCTCTGGCCGATCCTCAGCTGCTTTGCCAGCCCGGCCCTGCCTGGCCCTAGCTCCACTTTCCCGCCTGGCCGATCTTCGGCTGCTCTGCTGGCCTGCCTAGCTAATCCTGGGCTGCGCTGCTGGCTTGGCCCTCCCTGTGCATGGGAATGGAAAAGTGCTGCACGGGAAGGTTTTTTTTAAGTGTGTGGTTGCGCAGCCGTGCACCTTAGAGGGAACATAGGCCAAAGGAGCCATGATTATTAATAAGAATATGCTCCTTTAAATGAAAGTGAAGTTTCTCCTTGACATTGCAACTTTTCCCAAGTCCAGGAGACCATAACAATGAACTTCATGGGGCCGCTATGCTTTATTTTTCTTTCACTGCTGTACTCCTAGGCCAGGGATAAGGTATGATGAAAATATGTAGAGGGCTGAAGGCTCTTTTGTTTGTGATGGGAGGTGGCTCATTTTTCTATCTATATTAGATAAGATAATTAGCTGGTTTTTTCTGCTAAAATGATTAGTAATGAAATATTTAACAATGGTGATTTGTAATTCCCCTCAGCAGGCTTTGGAGTTAAGTTAACCTGCGTTAATCCCATGGCTAGAAAGCTTAGATGAATGGAGCTTTCAGGTGTCCTCTGTCAATGAGACGGGACAAAAATAAGCCTGTCAGCTTCATGTCTATGATTATGTACTCACAATTTCAGCCAACAGGGTTGGATTTTGTTTTAAGCACAAAGATAATAAGCAAATATCTCAATAGAACTCAAAAATAGGGCATAGAAAATAGAATATGCCCAGCATGACAGGCACTAGAGACAGCTTTTGCAGGCAGAGTAAAGCTTAAGCCAAGAAAAAAGAAGAGGAAAGAAGTGTCCCCCCCACCCCCTGTGTGGGGTGGCTGATTCCAAGAAGCAGAGTTTTGAGCTAATGGTAACAGGTGTTTTTGTTCCCCCCACTGAAATTCTTAAAGGGCAGGTCTGCACATATGGTGGCAAATTTGCTGCTGTCAGACTGATCTCTCAAGCTGATTGTCAGGTATGTGAAAACATGTTAAGTCACTTGGCAAAAAGATCCCTGAAGACCACCTCCTGAAGTAGAGTAGCACCGAGTTGACAGGAGGGCATTTTCCGTTGACCCCAGCACACTGAAGACTCTGCAATGAGTAGGAGTTAGGCAGCCAAAGGGAGATAAGCAATTATTGTAAATAACTTGCGTATTTCCGTTCAAGTGCTGTTGAAAAGCATTTGCAGGATAGACCAGAGCTAGAAGAGGAATCTGTAGACTCTGGACTGACAGCTGTGTAGCAGGCTCTGGATCAGTAGTAGCCAGGCAGAGGTATGGCGTGGCCTCCGTACCAGTGGCAGCATGAAGCAAATTTCTTGACTGAAGTGGGTGCTAGCACTTAGCTGGTAAAAGTGAGCCAAGCAGACTTTGTTGGTCCCTGACCTATTTAGTGCTGGGGTAAGCTGACTGTCAGAGCTGCACTTCATTTCTGAGGACTGGAGCCAAGCCAGCAGATAAGTACCTTGTCCCTAGATGTCCTGGACTATTTACTGTAGCTCACTCAACTTGTGAGGGGGGTTTCAGGTGGGTGGAGTTGTGTTCAGGATATTGAACTACAGGCCCTTTATTAAGAGTGGTGGGGTTGAATAAAAGGCTTAGGTTGCTGATTTGTGTTGCTTGCTTGCTCACATCTATAAATATATTTTTGTCTGTGTTCTGTTTACCTTCAATGAAATATCTGTGGAAGTGTTTGTTTTATTTTTCCCAGAGCTGAACGTCAACTGTAAATTGAGACTGGGGCTCAACAATGAAAATGAAGCCTTTCAAAACAAAGAGGGAGAGGGGTCCTGCACTTGAACCTATAAAACGAGTTTCTCTCTCCCTCCTGTTGGAACTCTTGCACTTCGTATGTATAAATAATGAATTGTTCTGTGGGCCAGAACAAGAGAGTAACTGTATAGCTTGAAGGACAGGACATCCACAAGAGATATTGGATGCCCTGGTTCAAGACTCTTCTCTGAAATGCACAGAATTTGACTTGAACTTAGATCTCCCACAACACATTTGAGGGCCCTAGTTAGTGGGCTCTTGGTTATTCTGAGGTGGATCTCTCTGACCAGAAAGTCCATCCTGGACCTGAGAAACCTTCTTGATTAAACTGATACATTTCGATGAAAAGTTTTGGTTTCAACAAAAAAAATGTTCAACTAACTGTGGACTAGAATTGCTGCTTTTTTTTTTTTTTTTTTTAAAGGAAGTTGAAGTTCTGTTGAACCTAATGGCTGTTTTTGAGGCTGAGGGATGAGAGAGGAGGTCACCATTACTATCACATGCAGAGCTTCCACTGGTTTCAGCAGTGTTTCAATTGCATGGATTCCCACACAACTTGACATTTGATGTGTGGGATGTAAACCCATATAGGTCAAAGCAATGACAATGTTCTCATGAAACACTGTGAAACAAAAACGGGCAACTTTTATTTAGCTCTTTGACAGAATCAATCTTTGCAGCAAGCCCTTTAACACTGCTGTATTATGATAATGAAAAATGGACTAGCTGAGCAAAATGGAACATTAGAGAAACAGAAAATAGAATGAGAGGTTATTTTTGTGTTTTTTTCCTAAATAAATGGGGGGGGGGAAGGCCCATTTTCCACAGCTGTCTTACAAAAGTCAGAATATCTTTATCTGGGTGATATTTAGAATATTTTAATGTTCATGAAATCAAGATTTTACATTCATGTTTATTTTTATTTTATTTGCATTATATGGACCCAATTTAAAAAAAAATACACATTCACTCATTTAACAAAACACTTCATTAGGTTTCATTTTCAGTTATGGACATATTTTGAATGAGAAACTAGAATGTACGATATCCAGGATACGATAGAAGAAATTGAAGCATGTCAGATCATTTATCAGCTTTGGACAGCTAATTTATGCTTTTAAAACTTCACCCTTTATTGCAGTTGTGGAAATAAGAAATAGGGTGAGAAACTAATAATTTGACCAATTTGTTTGACTGTCTATCTCAGCATTTGAGACACATGAAGAGATTCATGGTGAGAGGGTTGGTTGAAGCCTCTAGAAAATCTTAAACCATATTATTTTTTTAGCAATGTTTTCTCTTTCTTTCAGCTCCAGTAAATATACCAGTACTAGCTCTGATTTAAGCCAGTTTACTTAAAATAGAAATGTAGCTGTAGTGGCCCAAGGGATTAACCACCTATGATTTCCAATGGGATCAGTGGTCAAGTGGATAGCCTCTCCTAGTGCAATTCCTACACTTCTATTTTTCACATGTTGGTTTGATCAGAGCTAGCATAGGTCAAGCTGGAACTAACACCTGCCATCTCCATTGTAAACATACCTAAGAGGAGTTCTTTGGCCTCCAGTACTGTACTCTGAGCATCTCACAATCTTTTAAAAATATTTATCGTTCTGAGACCTATGTGAGGTAGGGAAGTATTATCCCAGTTTTACGGATGGGGACCTGAGGCACAGAGACTTAAATGACTTGCTCAAATTCACACATAGTGTCTGTGGAAAAGCAGGGACTTTGGCCCAGGTCTCCAAGCCCTGCTGTGCTATCCAAACACTGGACTATTTCTTATCCTTTGCGATAAACAGGAAGAATTTGTATCTCTGTTGGCTGCTAGCTTCCTATCTGCAGCATGATATATTGGAGAGCACTGTATCTGGTGACTTCTGGAGGGGGTTTTACCATCTCAAAGGCTTTCTGTTCTTCTGAAACTGATCAGTAAACCTGCCATTTGATATTGGAAGCTGACCACTTCCAATTGGTTGGTGTACTTGTAAAGAACTAGCTAAGAAGTGCAGCAATATACATAACAGGAGGCATCATCAAAAACAGTGATAAGTACAATGTGTATTTGCTTGAGGTCCTTACCTAGATCTTGAGAGAATGTATATCCCAACCTTTAATAAAAAAAAAAGGTAAGTGGAGCAAAATACACAAAATACACCCCAAAAGCCTGCCAATCTCATCATCATGGGTAAACAACAAAGAGACAAAATGAGACTCTTTAAAAGCTGCAAGTCAAATCTTATAGAGGAAAATAGAAAGGAGAACAAAATCTAGGAAGTCAGCTGTGACATTTTAATTAGGCAGACCAAAAAAGGATTAAAGGAGTGTGCTGTTGGGGTATACAGATCCCATTCTGGACAACAAGACATTAAGGAGCTGCTCTGAGCTCAGTCAAGTCCGCCTTGCCACACCTACGTGCACAGGCTGCAGGAGAAGTCAAAGGGGAAGTAAAGCAAGTCACTTGTGGACAGGGTGGTGAAGAAAACAGACCTTCAACCCTCAGCTGCTGAGAGAAGAACCAAGAACAGGCAGGAACAACAACTTCTTGAAGGCCCCCAACCTGAGGAAAGCGAGGGTCTGATCCCAATACAATGTGAGAGTGATGGCTAACAGATGATTTGTGTTAATTCCCCTTGCTTTTTGGTTACGGATTACCCTGGAAGGGGAGAAACTTTGATGTGACCTGGCTGGAAGATCAAGTCACAGAAAGAGGCAAGAGGTGCAGCCCATGGCATCAAACCCCATTGGAGACCACGCTTCCAATGCTAATCCTGGTCAAGAGAGGGCACCAAGAGTGAGCCGACCTCTCACAAAGAACAACTAACAGAAGACACAAAAACCGACATAACTTTTTAAATTACATCAGAAGCAGGAAGCCTGCTAAAATGTTAAAGGATGCTCAGGGTGCTAAAGGAGCACTCAAGGAAGACAAGGATGTTGCAGAGAAGCTCAATTAATTCTTTGCAGTGGTCTTCACTGCATAAAATGTGAGGAAGATTTGGACACCACAACCATTCCTTTATAATGACAAATCTGAGGAACTGTCCCAGGTTGAGGTATCCATAGAGTTTGAAACCAACTGATAAACTAACCAGTAGTAAGTTAACAGGTTCTGATGATATTTATCCAAGGCTTCTGAAGGAACTCAAATATGAAATAGCAGAACAACTAAACTAGCATTAAATTAGCCTCTCTACCAGATGACTGGAGGATAGAAAATATGTTAACTTTTAAAAAAAAAGGCTCCAAAGGCCATCCTCAAATTTATAGGCTGATAAAATCACTACCAGGAGCATTGGTTGAAATTATAGGAAAGAACAGAATTATCAGACACATTGGAAAATACAACATGTTAGAGAAGAGTTGATATGTCATTAGTAGTTGATATAGTGTACTTGGATTTTCAGAAAACCTTTGATGAGGTCCTCGCCAAAGACTCTTTAGCAAAATAAGTAGGCCTGGGATAAGAGGGAAGGTGCTCTTGTGGATCAGTACCTGATTCAAAGCTAAGAAAAAAGGGTAGGAAGAAATGGTCATTTTTCTACAGTGGAGAGAGGCGAATAGTGGGGCCCCACAACTATCTGTACTGGGACTTGTCTGTTCATCATATTCATAAATGATCTGGAGAAAGGCGTAAACACTGAGGTGGGAAAGGTGATACAAAATTACTCAAGACAGTTAAGTCTAACATAAACTTCAAAGAATTATGAAGAAATCTCACACAACTGGGTGACTGGGCAACAAAATGACAGATGAAATTCAATGTTGATGAATGCAAAGTAATGCACAGTTGAAAACATAATCCCAAATACATATGCAAAATGATGGGGTCTAATTTAACTCGTCAGTTTCCAAAGGGACAGCCGTGTTAGTCTAGTCCAGCAAAACAAAAACAAAAAACAAACAAAAAAAAAACCACAAGGAGTTGTGTGGCATTTTAAGACTAACAGATTAAAATAAATCTGTTAGTCTTAAAGTGCCACATGACTCCTTGTTTTGGGTTCTTTGTTTTCCTAATTTCACTGTTACCACTCAGGAAAGTGATTTTGGAATCATTGTAGATAAATCTCTGAAAACACCTGCTCAGTGTGCAATAGCAATCAAAACAATAGCATAATGTTAGGGACCATGAGGAAAGCAAGGATTAAAGTAAATCAGGACGTGATGGAGTGCCGTTCTGGGACTTGCTGTTTTTAGGGGCTCTGCATTCAGGGGGCCCCTAAAAGTAGAAAATGGAGCTGGAATAGTACATTCCAGGGCTCACCATTTAAAAATAGTGGGCCCTGGAACACACTGTTCCAGTTCCATTTTCTAATTTTGAGCCTGCCTGAATGCAGAGCCCCTAAAAATAGCAGGTCCCGGAGTGACATTCCACTGTGTTCTGGCTGGCAGGGAGCTGGGAGATTTAAATCTCCCTCCCCGAGCCAGCTCTCACTTAGCATGCTCAGAACCTCTGAGGATGCTGAGTGAGAGCTGGTTCAGGGATTGAGCCTCAGTTTGGGCTGGGGCTGGGGCCAGGACCGCGTTGCCCTGCAGCCAGGTAAGGGGGCCGTGGTGGGCAGGTTTGGGGGCAGGCAAGCCAGCCCGGTGGGGAGAGACCATGGGAGAGGGGGTCAGCCCAGGGCAGCAGGGGAAGAGGGCATGGCAGAGGGTTAGAGGACCAGCAGCCAGATGGGCTGAGGGCAGAAGCTGGGGTGAGGGGAAGGCATTTGGTGGGAGTGGCCCCATGTGATTAGCTGGGTTCCAAGGCCCACCAAAATATACTTTGAACCCCTGGAGGAAAGGGATAGGAAAGATAGAAAATATAATAATGCCAAGATATAACTCCATTGTATGCCCTCCCCTTGAACATGGCATGCAGTTTTGATCACCCTATTTCCACAAAGATATATTAGAATTGGAAGAAGAACCAGAAAAGGAAGAAGAATGAGCAGCTTTCATATGAGAAGAGATTACAAAGCTTGAGTATGTTCATTTTAGAAAAGAGATGACTGTGAAGTGATATGATGGAAGTGTGTACACTCATGAATAATGTGGAGAAAAGGGTTAAGGAAGTATCATCTGTCCCTTCATATAAGAGAAGAACTAGCTGGTCACAAAACAAATAGGCAGCAGGTTTAAAACTAATACTTCACACAGTGCACAGTCAACCTGTGGAACTCATTTGCAGGGGTGGTTGTGATGGCTAAAAGTATAACTGGGTTCAGAAAAGGATTAGATAAATTCATGGAAGATAGTTTCATAACGAGCAGTTAGTCAGGATGGTCAGGGAGGCAGTCTCATGCTCAGGGTATCCCTAAACCACAGACTGCCAGAAAATGAGACTGTATGACATGGGATGGATCAGCTGAAAATTGTCCTCCTCTGTTCATTACCACTAATTCCCTCTGGCACTGTCAGAAGACAGAGCATTGTTCTGACCCAGCATGGCTATTCTTAGCTTCTTATTTAGAGAGGTGGTTAGAATGTGATGTTCATTCAAACAATTGCATTGGTAAGAATTGCCTGTTTAGCCAACCCTTTAAACTGCAGGAATGTTCTCTTTGTTTGGTGAGGCTCCAAATTCTGCAGAAAAGTGCAAAGCCTATGCAGACAGATTGGGTATAAATTTCTTTTGGGGATGAGTGAGGAAGATGATGTGTCCTTCCCTGTCACCATAGCAGAACTGAGGAGGTGGTGGCCCTCAAGTAGTGCTTACATTATTAGCCCTGGAAGAGACCTGAGATAAGAGTAATGTTTGCAAGAAAACAGTTTTAGTTAGGTAGGCACATCACATATTATAGAAATTGGATGTTTGTTTGAATTTCAACATTTATTTTGCCAGTATTAAGCTCATTACAAATCTGTATTTGCTGCAGCTCGGTAAACTTCACTTAAACATTTAATTGACAGAAGGGTTTTTTTTTTTTTTTTTTTTAATGCTAAAGGTAGAGCTTTTTGCTGAATGTATGTGGATGCTGAGACTGGTTAGGTTAAAAATCTAGTGATGTACTACACCACAGATTGTGATAAAACTGATGAAAGCACAGAAGTGTTTCCTATGCTATCTGCATGTGCTTCTCTCAGTATGCTATATACATGGCTTCCTACACAAACACAGCAAGCACTAACAGGAACACTACATCACAAACTCACAGCATTTCTACAAAAGGTAATTTTCCCTCTTTAAACAATCTCACCTTCTCATTAATTGTTGTTAATGAGCCACACCCACACTGTTTGAATGGACCTATTTAACCTCACCGTTCCTGTGCACGTCTACCTAGTGTACGGCAGTTTTCACATCATGCATCTAAGGAAGTGTGTTGTCACCCACAAAAGCTTATGCTTTAATAAATGTGTTAGTCTTTGTGAGTGACACAGGACTCCGTGTTTGCTTTACTGCAGCACAGTCACCTTATCGAAAATAAGTCAAATCAAATACAGACTGTTTTAAAATATTTTGGTTTTTTGAATCAATTTTTTTCATGATTGCTGAGGACAGCAGAGTTGGAAATGGGAATTTTTACAGGAGTCCTAAGTGTTTTTCTGTCAGCATTTAATTTTTTTCTACAAGGATAATGCTTCATTAACATCTTAATTTACCTCAGGGAGCGTTTTGGGTATGCAAAGAGTACAGGTTCAGGTTTCTAGCATGGCTGCATATTGCAGTCCGCGTTAGAAATATAATAGAGAAAAAAGAAAGGTCTTCTCATTTAGCTCAGAACAACATCCTGAATATTTGAATGCTGAAAAACATAGACCTGGTAAAATGTGGGTTTTGTTTTAGAATGTCAAACACATTTCAGTTTTATTCATCATAAAAAGGTATGTCTCACTATGTGATTTTTTTTCAGAATACTGAGCTGAGCAAAAGAGATTTGTTTGTCTATCTCAAGACACTGTGTGCAGCCAATTCTGCTAGTCTGTCTGCAAAGTGAGCAATGGAGTGTATTGACAAGTTCCAAAGGGATAGCCATGTCAGTCTAGTTCAGCAAAACAAATAAAGAGTCTTGTGGTACTTTTAAAGACTAAAATTTATTTATCACATGAGTTTTTGTGGGACAAAATCCCATTTCATTAGATGCTTGAAGATGGAGAACTTACAGAAAGGCAGGAAAACTTTTTCCATAACTTCTCCATCTGCAAGCATCTGACAAAATGGGATTTCCCCCCACAAAAGCTCATGTGATAAGTAAATTCCTTAGTCCAGGTGTGGCCCACTGCGGCTCAGGAGCTGCATGTGGCTCTTGAATTAAAAAGTGCAGCTCACAGAAGACAGCCAGAGGAAAGTAGCCCCAGCCTAGGAGTTTTAAATCTCCAGTCCAGAGCATGCACAAAGCATGCTCAGGAGGGAGCCCCAGCCTGTGCCTAACTGCCAGAGCTCCCATATTGGATGCTTAGCCCAGGCAGGGCTTAAAGCAAGGGAAGCAAGCCCCTGCCTGTGCCTAGCCACTGGAGCAGCCTGGTAAGGGTGCCTTGGGGGAGGCATCAGCTCAGGGGAGCCAGTGTCAGGGACTCGGTGTTAGGGAGGCTGTTGGGATGGTGGGGAGAAGAATGGCATGGTTGGGACGGTGGGGAGAAGCACAGCATGTTCAGAGAGGGTGGGGAAAAGTGGCAGCATGGTTGGGATAGTGGGGAGAAGCTAAGATTTTACTGTACAGATGGGCCTAGTTTTCATGGTAACCTTAAGTAATTATTAGAACCTGACATTAGTAGGCTCAATATTTGCCCTCTTTTTACAAAAAAGTGTGCAATGAATTTTAAACTTAGTAATTTTGGAGAAGTTAAAATATGGCCTCAGTGCAGCTCTTAAAGGTTTAATAAATCAACTTGTGTGGCTTTTGAGTTCCATAAATTTGGCCACCCCTGCATTAGTCTATAAAAGTTCCACAAGACTCCTTGTTTGTTTAATGGAGTGCGTGTCTGTGGCTTTAAGCAGAAGAGGATAAAATGTGAACCAATCTGCAAAGCCTTCAGATCTTGCAAAATGGTAAGCAGTTCATAAAAATTTCACTTAAATACATGATTAATATGTTTTGATTACAGGGGATTGGAAGGTCTTCATTTTAATTTTGGTTATACATGAGACTTCTCAAAATTAAGAACAAACTCCACTAAAGAAAGCTAGATGCAGTAGTGGATTTAGGCACAAGCCAAGTAAGCCATGGCTTAGGGCTTCACATTATGAGGGGCCTCTAAATATGTCAGTGATAACTAAGGAGATTTATCATAATTAACATTGCTTTGTCTTTTTTTGTATAAAATCCACTGCCAAAATTCTGAATCCTGACCTCTTCATCCCAATCCATACCCAGTCCCATGTACTTCTCTTCCAGGACTGCTGGACTATTTACATCATCCACAGGTTGCCCAATCTCACCTCAGACCTCAAGAGGAGACAATGGGATGGTTTATCATTCATTTTTCATTATCCTTTCTATTATAATGTAATAAACATTTTTCTCTTTATTTTTCATGGTATGGGGCTGTTCAGTCTTGACATAGCTTAGGGCCTCAACACGTCTTAATGCAGCCCTGGCTAGATACAAATCAGATCTTTTTTAAAAATGGAAGGCTTAACTATAGTCAAAGAGAGATCTCATTCTATTTTTTGTAAACACAGTTCAGCCCTAAAAATCAATTAAATGAAACATGATACCTTATTGCTGAATAGATCAGCTAATATTAGCAATAAAAATATTTGACTGTTTTTAATTTCCTCTTGTCCTGTGGAGCCAGTGCAGCCCTGGGAGAGATGAATAGGTTTCTTTTACTCTTTGGCTATGTCCACGCGTAGCTTTTATATTGGAACAACGGTCATTGTTTTGATTTAAAAGTTATCATGTCCGAATGATGTTTCATTATTTTGAAATGACAAGCCCCGTCATTTTGAAATAACGAAGCTTATTTTGAAATACTAAAACCTAGGCTGAAATCGAAATAGCCATTATTTCAAAACAGTTGTTTCAAAATAATGCTGTTTGGACGTGTTATTTTCAAATAACTGTTGTTTCGAATTAATACTTTTGCCCTTCTCCTGCCCAGGGTGCCTTCCTTTTTCTATATATGGGGGGGCATGGGCCAAGGAGGGGGCCATGCTGCCATACCTCCCATGGTTCCCCTCTCCTGATTTGAAATAGCAAGTCCTCTGTCCGGACTTGCTATTTCAATTTGAGGTTTTTGCTTATTACGATTTAAGTTAATCTGAAATAACGATTTTATTTCAAAATAGCTTATTTCGAATTAACTTACTTTGAAATAAGCGTCTACGTGTGGACATAGCCTTTATGCACCATTACTAGACATTTTAAATCAGTCCAGGCTACATTCTGCTTTCACTTATACATGTGTAATCAAAAGACAACAAAAACATTTTTGACCAGCAAAATCATTATTAATGGTGATGAAAAATGAGAAGGAAATAACTTAGCTTGCCTTTCAGATCCTGATCTGAGTACTTTTGGAAAACTGTATTTTTACTGTCTAACGTGTGTGTTAGATTGTCAGAACAATGAGACACAAACATAACCCCCCCCCATGACACCATTTTAGTCAGAGGCAGACCTTCATTTTAAAAATTCAATTGAGCTCTTATTGGAAATAGAACCCTAGTGCAAAGTGCTCTTCAAGGAGTGCCCTTCTGCACCTCTGTTTATGAACTTGTGCATTCTGCTTACGGCCATGGGCCTCGGAGGGAAGCGAGGTGTGATATGGTCTGCATTTAGGGTGACCATTTATATTATTATTGAATACAAATATGACAATGTGGCAATGATTCTTACCAGACAGGCCACGTCGAAGGTTATAATTTGCCATGTATGATGATATTGTTTATGTATCACATTTGTATTGGAAGTGGATCTGGATCTGGATATGTTTGAGGTATCTGTATTTCAATTCGTGCTGTGGTTCTGGGCGATACCTCAGATAAGTTGGCAGCAGAAATAAGTCTGCTTAATTGATCATTAGGGGAACTTATAATGAACCCAGAGAAACAACTTAGGGCCACACCTTATGGGTCACCAGAACTTTCCCAGATGATCCTGAGTTCCATCTTGTTTCTGTGAATTTTCACAAGTCATATGGCAAAGGGACATTAAAAAGGCAGCTGGTCCATCCCATGTAATTTTCATTTCTGCTCCCTGCATCTGGATTAATTCATCTGCAACTGAATCTGTGAAACAAAGGCCTGAGCCCAGTCACATACTGGATGTATACCAGCTGGACTGTGCAAGCTTTCACTATCCACAATTCTACTGAGAACCTGATATGTATATCAACTTTGAAGTTATTTGTACGTCTCTAACTGCTTTTATCATTTATCATCTCTCAGTTCTTTCTTTGTTTATAGTAAACCTTTAGTTTATTATATGTCATGCTTCCATGACTTACACTTCCCTGCATTTATTTCCTCCCATTTTGTAAGTTCCCCCATCTTCAAAGCAACTGATGAATTGAGATTTTCTTCCACAAAAGCAATGCAATCAGAGCTGTAACTACCTTTTAGGGTGCCCGGGGCATGTTTCAATTGGAACGCACCCCTTATAATGATCAGCGTCTGGGGAGAGTGGCACAGAATGCACCCTTCAATGGAGTGGCTCTGATGCACCTGGGGCAAAGCCCTGCTCACCCTGCTATAGTTATGGCCCTGCATGCAATAAATATATTTCTTAGTCTCTGAGTGCCACAGGACTCCTTGTTTGTTTGTTTTATTGAACTAGACTAACACAGCTGCCCCTTTTATCTTTGGCTTTAGTTACTAAAGGATTGGCTGATAGTGTGGTATTTTGGGTAAGATCCAAACTTCAGTGTGGCTGCCACTTTGGGGAACAAGAAAACCTTTTTGGTAAGGAGCATAGTCTTAACGCATTATCTCTTTACTGGATCTAGTGGCTGACTGCGAGTCAGAGACTGAAATGCAGTAAAGCGGGCTGTGTATTTCTTATTTGTGACTGATTGGGGATTCTACCTTCAGCAGTACCCTCCTGGTTCTCAGAGAATCTGTTCTTCTTTTGCAGCCTGCCCTGACCTTGGTATTTCCTTAGGCACAGATGGGCTACAGAGGGTGCCTGGGCTCTGGAGAGTGGTGTGAGTACGTGGCTGTCTTTCCTGTGCTATTGGTAGGCTCAGATAGTTTCAACCATGACAGTTCTATAGTGGCCATGACTTCAGCTACAGTGGCTGTGGGTCACAGACTTTCCTTTTATATCTGCCTAAGGATTTCTTAGGCAGAGGTATGCAGGTTTCTTCAGCATTGCAGCTTCTAGTTACAAGAGTCACTGACAAAGCTAGGGAAAGATATTTCTCTCAAGCCAGAAGAATAAACAAGCTTCCATGTATTTGATTCTCAAAGTAATTTTCAAAATGAAAAACTTTTTTTTGACATGATCAGATATAGTCCTTTGTACCTATTAAAACAGTGTTTTGTTTTTTGAAGACACCTCCATCACACAAATATCAGGTCACTGACTGCCTACAGTGTCCAACACAGTTGTCACTTGACACGTGTGGCAAAACAGCTCTTGACCTGTGGCAAATTAGTGCTTTACTTCTACCACCTTTCCTTTTTAAATAAATTTTAACTGATTTTATGCCTGCTTTCTCTGCGCTACTTAATGAAAAGATATGTCAGATTTCTCATTAATTCTATCAATAAATAATTCAAAATATTGTGCATTTTTCTACACCTCTGTAATCTATAAAAAAAGTTAATTTTTTTTTGTCATGTGGCAAAAATATTAACACATTTGCCACTATTTTGGCAAGGATGAAAAAACTGTTGGACATGGCCCTATGAGAAAAAAGGAATGATGGAAACTCTGAGGGAATAAAGTGGAGGAAAGTAAAAAAAGCATATATTGAGTTATACATAGTATTTTTTTCCTAATTGCCTGAGATTAGAGGGCTTGGATCTTTTTGGATCTTTGTGCTATACTGCTATGGCTGAGAACCTCACGTGTCTCCTGGTAGAGTTCTCAATCTCTGACTAACTGTTTGTAGCTGATTGCTTCCTAGTGTCATGATACTGCAGACAGCTCAGGAAATTCAGGATATTTCTTCCAACTCTTATACTTAAAAGAAAGGAGGCTTTAGAAAAAAATTAATAGAGACCCCTCCCTCCCGTCCCAACATAGCTCTTTAGCTGACAATTTCTTAAATAACATGAATAAAAGAGAACAAAGTCATACATCTTCCAAATCACTCCATTAATTATTTAACAATGGTTCTCAAGAAAATCAATGGGACTTCACAACTTCAAAGAGAAACAGCCAAAATCCAACTAATATGCAAATTAGATTGTGTGAAAGCAGGACTTAATTGTGACTATGGATTCTTTTCACATTATAACAGGTAATTTGACTTCATCCTCCCTCCGTGTGCTGTTTCTTAGAATTTGAATCCTTATAAATACTCTGATTTGCTGTTACTGTATGACCTGATCCCATGTCTCACACTCCCCTGCATTTATTTTCATCCCATTCTGTAAGATCCCCCTCTTCAAAGCAGCTGACGAAGTGGGATTTTCTCCCATGAAAGCTCATGCGATAAATAAATCTGTTAGTCTTTAAGTGCCACAAGACTCCTTGCTTTTTTTGCTAAGGAATATAGGTACGGTACTGAAAGCTGTGGCCAACAGCACTGTGAGGTAGCCACGATGTTTCAGGGATCTGCTGTTTTGGTGGAGCTTTTCTGCCTTCCCTGATATTAACTATGACAATAGCACTTATTGACATTATTTTGGTCATTCTCTAATTTTGGCTAACCAGCTATAAATCAAACACCTATGCACCTGGCACAGTCATAAATATATGCATCTTACTTATAGTGCTTAGCAGGGATCAACTGCCTATTATATATTCTTCTCCCAAAACAGCACATTGGTGTCCTCTAGAGGGAAATAATTTTTCCATGCTAAATTTGCTTAAAGAAAAAAAAATAGAATTACTCTTGGATTAGGATTTAGTTACATGAAGTTTCACGCAGAGAAAATTCTTTTGATGGACATGAAAGCCAGATTCCAGAATTGAAACTCAAAACTTTTTGACTACAGCAACATGAATCATGCCTTTCTAATACCCTTAGGAAAGTAAAGCAGTGCAAAAATCAGGCAGCAAAATCCATGTTTGTGTTCTTGTATATTTTTTGTTTTAAATATAAATACATTATGATTGCTCCACAATTCCTTTTCTGTAATGCTTCCGTGAGATGGCTTTTGTTCACACAGATGTCGAAGTTGCAAAAACATCCAGTACTGGTTTCAACAGTGTGAAAATTAAAATTCATAAACCCCAAACCACATTGTCTTACTGCATTGTCTGAAAATGGTCTGAAGCAAGGAGTGAAGTGATAGTTATCAGGATGACCAAAATCTGATTAACCTTTAAGATTTTTTTTTTTTTTTTAAAAAAAGCACCCTCAAAATGCATATTTAATTTGTGTTCACAATAACTTTCCAAGTTGAAGATGAGTTTTGAATAACTCGTTCTACTTTTGGCTTATCCCTAACAAACAGTTGTTTGTCAATGAGGGTGGATTTGGAATGAATTTGCATTAGGCTTGGATTATTTTACTTTAGCAAGTTACTTCTGTTGTTTTCATTCAGTTCAGTCATAGCAGTGGCAGAAGTCATTTTCTTATGAACTTGTGTAGCAAAGTAGTAACAAATAGCATCCAGGCAGCAGTTGACATTAGCTACACACATGGCCACCTGTATGAAGAGACTAATGCTTTGTTTCACAGTGCAGTCCACAATGATGTGCTGCCTTACCAGGAACTGCAGAAAGATCCCCAGATGCACTGGTGTAAAGGTGACCACGAACACCATGAGGTTGGCTACAATGATCCATACAAAGGCAGCTTGCTCAGCCCACTTTTGCCCTTGGTTTTCACGGTTCCAAAGAGTCAAGATGATCTGAACAGTGCAATAAACCATCACAGTCAGAGGGATGACAAATCCAAAGACTTCAACAGTAAGGATGATGGGAATGCCCCATGCCTGTTCCGACATATTGTGAAAACACTTTACTTTGTCATTCTTGTGGAAGTCATAGATGGGGATGCTGCTAAGCCAGACTATAACCCAAATGCAACCGCATACCATGATAGCCTGCCTGGGGGATCGGAAAGCCTTGGCTTTGAGAGGGTGCCTTATAGCAAGGTATCTGTCCAAGCTAATGCACACAATGATGAAAATACTCCCATACATACTGACAAAGTAGAGAGCCTCTATAAATTTGCACAAAAGCTGCCACTGTTCTTCCGTGGAGTAATACATCTTGAAAGGAAGTGAGACAAGAAGCAGCAAATCTGCAAGAGCAAGGTTGATCATGTAGATTGATGTCTCTGTCTGTTTCTTCAAAGAGATGAACTGCAAAAGGGCTAGCAAATTGAGAACCAAACCAACAAAGAAGGTAGGTATGGAGATCACGGGCTGCAGATACTTCATTATAGTATCAATATGGTCAAAGGAGCACTCCTTGCTGAAGCTGTTGTTATCCATTTGTCCTCTAAAACATACACATAGGAGGTTAAAACTACTAGATTTTCAGATTCTGAATAAATAAAATTGAGAAAAATTTTCAAAAAGCATCTAAGTCCCATTTTCAAAGGTGCTTAAGGAACTGAAGCCCCTATGTGCCATTGACTTTGAATAAAACTTGAGCATGCTTTTCAAAAGTCACTATTCATTTTTATTTTAATTCACTCTGTTTCAATTTTGAGTGGCCAATCTGAGATACCACAAAGGGGACCGATTTTTCAGAAGATGGGCATTCAGCACCTTCTGAAAATTATTCCTTTGTCAAGTATCTCAGGCTGAGCACCAAAAACAAGATCACTAGTACTCTTGAAAATCTTGGACAAGTCTCATTCAAGAGCCATGAGACTCACAACCCTAAATCACTTGAAAGCTTTTGAAAACGTTACTCAATATCCATTTTTTTGCAGCCTCTGAGGCAGCAGACAGCAATAGATAATGCTTTGCATGGCTGTGAAGGAAAAGTGAGCAATATTTTTTTTAAATGGGCAAAATCCATAGACTCCTTAATAACCTATGGTACAATTAGGGTTGGTTTTGAATGTCTCGTCTGAGGGATCCACACATAGTTAAGAACACACAGGCACAAAATATTTCTAAATGTAGTCTGCTGTCTGGATCCCAATAGTGGCTGAATCAAAGGTCAATTTTACTCTGCAGCTGCCAGGACTCCCAGGGCCTATTGATCTGAGGTAGCCACAGGATGGGTACACCTGGGCTAGGCCTCTGGGCTTGTGGGGCTCTCTTTTCCTCTACCTCTCCCAGAGCAGATGGGGAGGCAAAATTTGAGACCCCTCTTTGCTGCTCTGGCTCCTGGATCTGGGTAAAGGAAGTGCTGTGGAGGGAACTCTATGGCAGAGGTTTTCAAACTTTTTTTCTTGGGAACAGGGCTGGTGCTAGGGTTTCTGGTGCCCCCTGCAACCTATAAATCAGCACCCTCCTCCCGCCCCCTCCCCCTGGCAGGGCAGTCCTGAGGGGGTGCAGGGCCAGCTGGCCCGGGGAGGGGCAGACCCCTGTGCTGCCCCCCTCCCCAGGCTGGGGACCGGGTGAGCAGCCAAAAGGCGGCACGGTGCAGTACTGCTGGTCTGCCTGGCCCCTCCCTCACCACGCACGCTACTCTGGGCTCTGTGGTGGAGCGGTGGGGAGGGGGGGCAGCAATACTGGCTCCGTGCTGCCTCCCGACCCCTCCCCGCTGCTCCGGCACAGAGTCCAGAGCAGGGCGTGTGGCGGGGGGGGGGCAGGAAGGCAGACCAGCAGCTCTGCACTGGGCTGCCCTTTTGGCTGCTTGCCCGGTCCCTGGCATGGGGGGAGGCAGTGGTGTGGCTGTGTGGGGTCCATCATGGGGGGGGGCAGTGGTGTAGTGGTGCTGGTCCACCCGCCCCTCCCTTCCCCCCTGGTCACGGGTGCTGTTCTCTGCTTTGTACTGGAGCAGCAGGGAGGGGCTGGGAGGCAGCGCGGCTGGGCAGGGAGAAGTGAAACTGGCTCCACGCTGCCTCCCGCCCCCTCCACGCTGCTCTGGTTCTGAGCTGAGAGCAATGCACGTGGTGGGGGGTGCGCTGGAAGTGCTGAACCCCCACCGCCCGTTTGGCCAGCTTGCCCGATCACCATCGCCATGGGATGGCTGGGCCAAGTATGCATCCCCCCTGGGTATTTTGGCGCCCCCCTGCAGCATTTACCATGCTTATTGTGTTCCACTAGACCTGCTTGGGACCCAGTTGAAAAAAATTATTTATGCCCTTGACTCAACAACTACATCTTTGAACAATGGACTTCAGTCTTGCAGCAGTGGCAGCATGGCGCGCCATGACCCATTACTGGGTCCTGACCCTATGTTTGAAAACCACTGCTCTATGGCCTATGGCAGTGTTTCCCAACCTACTCAATTGAAAGACTGAAGTTAATGGACTGACTCTGTGATGCATTAAGCGGGTCTTCACAGACCCCTCATCAGACTGGGAAGTTCAGCATGACAGTGGTGAATTTGCCACAGTCGGTCTAGACAAGCCTATTGACTAATCATTGGTTAGGGAAACAGCATGAGAATGACTCTGTAGCCTTGTGGTCATTACTGTAGCATGCAGAAGACCCAAGCTTAAGTGCTAGCAACTGCTTAGTTACTTATGAAAGTAGAGTAGCTTCAGCTACAGAGACTGATACCAGAATATCTTACAGCCCAGTTGCTAGGATGTTCTCTTGCAGCATGGGAAATTGACATTCACATTGGTTCACCACACCAGCTGGCATGAAGAATGGAATCACCTATATCTCAAAAAAAGCAAGGAGTCTTGTGGCACTGAGAAACTAAAGGATTTATTTATTGCTGAGTGTTCATGGGAGAAAAAGCTCACTTTGTCAGATGCTTTGAAGAAGGGGAGCTTACAGAATGGGATGAAAATAAATGCAGGGGAGTGTAAGACATGGGATCAGGTCATACTGCAACAGCAAATCAGAGCATTTCTAAGGATTCAGACTCTAGGAAACAGTACATAGAGGGAGGGTGAAGTCAAATTACCTGTTATAATGTGAAAAGAATCCATAGTCATGATTAAGTCCTGCTTTCACACAATCTAATTTGCATATGAGTTCAGTTTCAGGTGTTTCTCTTTGAAGTCCTGATGTCCTAGACTCCTTACTTTTTTTTTTTTTTTGCTTTACTAGACTAACACGGCTGCCCCTTTGCAACTATATCTCAAAGAGTATTCTAACCACTGGGCTAAGAAAGCTTTCCTTTACATCCCCTGTTTTATGGATTTAGTCCTTTGGTTTTGCAACATGCCCTGGTATCAAAGCAACACAATATGAGTTGGGTCAGAAAAGTTTTGAATATTTTGGTTTGGTCCAAACTATTAGATAAATTCAACATAAATGTCAAGTTGGCCCTGATTTATTTTTGGAAAAGAAACTACAAAACACTGTTCTGCTATTAAGTTATCCTTGTTTATTTCTGTCTTCGAGATAATTATCTATACTATGTGGAAATTGCTTTTGGATGCATGACAGGAGAATGAAGTTATTCATAAGTCCAGTGTATATCCCAGGTAACAAGAGGTTCCCTTTGTGTAGGCCAAGGCTACTGCACACCACAGGAACTCCTTACATTCCTTCGTTCCATCCCACAAGCTCCATATGCGATACCCTGCCATCCCCCTCCCCCACATTTCAAGGACTTTCTGAGACACTCTGAATTCCCCCCAAACTTTATGTCCCACTTTCCCTTCACCCTAGAGTCCCACTAGCCATATGTCAGGGATTCTGGGTGCCTTTCCTCTCCCCACAGTAAGTTCCCCATGATCCCAGTGGCTTTTCTTCCCCCATGTTCTCCTCCATCCCCACACTAAGAGTCACCATTTGCTTTATCATGCCAAGAGTTCTGTTTCTTCCACCACCCCTTTTCTTCCCTACCCTCCAGGTTGGAAAGGAAGGATAGATGGTTGGTGCCCTCTCTCCCTGGAGAAGGCAGGACTTAAGAAGGTGGAAAGAAAGAATGAAGTCTCTCTTCCTCTGGTTGTCTCTAGCTCCAAGAAGTAGGATTACCAGATGTCAGGCAAAAGGAGGACATATCCTCCTTTTCACTTTCACGTCTTCTGTCTGGCAGGCTTTTTAAAATACATGATGTTGTCTCACTTTGTTACTTACAGGGGTTAAAGCAGGGTTCTCAAACATATGGCCCGAGGGCCGCATGCAGCCCCTAAAGCTATTTCCTGCGGCCCGCGATGACACGATTGTTACTGATATTTGCAATATTATTGTATGAAAATTTTTCAGTGGTTTGGCCCTTGGGCTAACGTACTAGTCCTCATTCAGCCCTCATGGTAATTTGAGTTTGAGATCCCTGGGTTAAAGTTTGCTGGAATGCTATGGAATATCTTACTTTTAGGGGAAAGAGTTCCAGGCCCCCTAAAAACAGAAGAATATTACATTAATACTACATTTTCTCCATGTGTCCTCCAATGTCCTCTTTTTAGTACTTCCCTGTCTTCTTTTCCAGGCTTTGGTACCTGGTAGCCCTACTCAGAAGGGACAGCATTGCTAATGAGTTTCCTGTCATTCAGTTTGTCAATATGATAACCCTTGGGATGATCAGCAATGCTATTGTTATGAAGCAAGGTATCAACAGATGACAGGAGCTCCATGCACCCCCATTTCCCCTCTCTTAATATTTCCATTGTTCCCAAAATCTACAGGGTTCTGGCCACTGGTGCCTAGACCATTTAATAAAACAAACAAGGAGGATTCCTTGTTTGTTTTACTGAACTAGACTAAGACGGCTGCCCCTTTAGAACATTTAATAAAATTTCAGCATTGATCACATGTGGTGTCCCACAGCTGCTGCATTATTGAGAGACAGAGAGAAATGCCAGTGAATTGATTGCAAGTCCTCATGAGTCTGATTAGTTAAACTACAGGTACAGGATTCTTGCTCTTTTATACTAGTTTTAAATATTTTGACCATAGTATAACATATTAATTGGACCTTTTGATCTTTAGCAGAAATAATTGTCAGGCTTAAATCTGGTGCTCTTCAGTTACTTATCCTGTTGAACCTTTCAAAATTATAACAGAGATTAAAAGATGGTACTTTACCTTGTTCTCAGCAAGTAGCTTTGAAGGGGCTGGCTCAGATCAAGTTAGCCTGTAAACTAGATCTCTAGTGAACACTTCACATTCTCCTTTTCTAAATTTTTTCCCATGCCCAGAGGAGAAGTGAGAGAGCAAAGGGAGTGAAGGAGCAGAGAGCAGAAGACTTGAAGCGTGGTGCAGGCTAGATAAATGTATTAATAAGAGACACCTGTAAAGGGGAGGGGACTTCAAGCAGCTGTTTTTTTGTTTGTTTTGTTTTCTAAGAATAGCATTGCTACCTTGGAACTACAGAAGGAAGTGGGGTCCCACAGAGCAGGCTACCAGTAAAGAACTGCTGATAGGTCATGTGCTGAAATCCCTTGTGCTTATCCTTATTTTGCCTGAATAAACTCAGATCCTCACATGGGTGGTGACTGAATGCGCAAGTATGTAGACTCTACTTAAAGGGATTTGAAAGAAGGAGAATAAAGAGCAGAGCAGTGCAGAAGTATCCTGGCCATGCGTGGATACATGAGGAGCAGCTAATTTGTTTGCAAGCATTTTTCTCAGGGTGTTTTTAATGCACACATGAGAGTGAAAGAGGTGGTTAAGTTTATGAGACTGAGTCTTCAGCTGTTTCTTTCTGAATCTTTCAGATGAGATGGGGGACTGTTTTTGGCTTTCTGCCCTGAGGCCAGTTCTGTACTGGCCCTGGTATAGCATAACCTTGTCCAAGTTATAAGAGTTATATTAGCTTGTGATGGATAGCGACAGAGATTGCAGATGGTAGCACATTCTATATTGCAGGAAGGGGAGCATAGAAAGGGGGAGGGAAAGAGTAGTGTTGATCTAAGAGTAGGCATTCTAGCCACTCTGTGTACTGGGAGCTCACCCCCAGAAACACCTGCTGAAAAATGTGAATGCTTGCAGCTGTGGAGCTATTTAAAGAGGATATGTAAATTTTAGCCACTGGAAGTGTCTGCTGCTGCATTGTGTGAAGGCAGGTCTACATTTTTATTGTGGGAAATTCACTGCCATTAATCAGTCTTTCCAGATCTATTGAGTGGGTCAGTGAGTTCTGCTCAATTGATTGGGAAGTCACCCACGTAAGACCAAATCCTGAAAAAGAGTAGCACTGAATCAACTGGAGACTATTTCCTGTCAGCTCAGCACACTGAAGACACCGTAGTGCATAAGCAATGGGAAGCTGAGGGGAAATACTTGCATATCTCCCTTTGATTGCTGCCAAAAACTGTGGTGAGTATAGGCCAGGGCTGAGAGCAAGGAGATGCAGGCTACATGTTAACAGCAGCTGTATATATTGTATGTAGCCATGTCATTTCCATTTTTGACTTCCTTGTTTTAAGCACCCAAATGTTTAGGCCAAAAAGACTGCTTTTTAAAAAGAAAAATCAAAATAATTAATTTTGGTCATTTCAAAATAAATCTTCTAGAATATAAGAATGGCCATATTGGGGCAGACCAATGGTTCCTCTAGCCTAGTATCCAATCTTCCAACAGTTGTCAATGCCAAATGCCTCAAGGGGAATGAACTGAATAGGGCAATTAGCAAAAGATCCATTCTCTGTCATCCAGTGCCAGCATCAGGCAGTCAGAGGGCTTAGGGACACTTTTTTCATTTTGAAATATTTCATTTATGATATTTCATTAAGAAGCCTTGTGGATAAAAGTGAAGCAGTAGATGTGCTGTATCTAGACTTTAGTAAGACTTTTGATATGGTCTCACATCACCTTCTCATTAACAAACTAGGGAAGTACAACCTGGATGGAGCTACTATAAGATGGGTGAAAAATTGGTTGGATAACCCCTCCCAGAGAGTCGTTATCAATGGTTCACAGTCATGCTGGAAGGGCATAATGAGTGGGGTACCACAGAGATTGGTTCTGGGTCTGGTTCTGTTCAATATTGTCATTAATGATTTAGATGGTGGCACAGAGAGTTTGCTAATGATACCAAGCTGGGAGGGGTTGCAAGCACTTTGGAGGATAGGATCACAATTCAAAATGATTCAGACAAACTGGTGAAATGATCTGAAGTAAACAATGAAATTCAATAAAGACAAGTGCAAGGTAATACACTTAGGAAGGAACACTCTATTTCTAGGAAGGAGTACTGTGGAAAGGGATCTGGGTGTCCTAGTGGACCACAAATTAAACATGAGTCAACAATGTAACACTGTTGTAAAAAAAGCAAACACCATTCTGGAATTATTAACAGGTGTATGGTAAGTAAGACATGAGAAGTAATTTTTCTGCTCTACTCTAATTTGATTAGGACTCAGCTGGAGTATTGTGTCTAGTTCTGGGCTCCTCATTTCAGGAAAGATGTGGACAAACTGGAGAAGAAGGTCCAGAAAAGAGTAGCATAAATGATTAGGGGTCTGGAACACTTGACTTTTGAGGGAAGATTGAAGGAGCTGGATTTGTTTAGTCTGGAAGAGAGGAGACATGATAACAGTTTTCAAGTGTCTAAGAAGTTGTCAAGAGGAAGAGGGAGAAAAACTGTTCTGCTTAACTGCTAATGATAGGACAGGAAGCAGTGGACTTAAATTACAGCAAGGGAGGTTTAGATTGTAGATTAGGAAAAAATCCCTAACTGTCAGGGTGATTAACAGCTGGAATAAGTTGCTTAGGCAGTGTCATGGAATAAGTATGGCTTAGCAAGGCTGCTCTTTAGTGTAGCAAAATTGCTTTTATATTTTATGAGAAACTAAGGCCTTAAACCTTGCAAGCACAATAGTCAAGCAGATATGGCGTTACTAAAGCCACGTCCCTTTAACATTTTCCCTGGTAGTTTAGCAATTCGCTATACTTCACCAGATGTATGCAAAATAGGGAAGTGAAATTTAATGACAGTTGTAAAACCTATATTTCATAAAGAACAGCTAAGCAAGCAAAATAAGAGGCATAACAAGGTAAATGGGGAACTATACTGACCTACAGTAGCTTAGATTTTGAAAAATAGGTAATCACGAGTGGTGTGACATCAGTTGTTTGTCTTGGGATATAAAGGCTTGGTTATTATGTAAGGGGGGTCGGATACTTATTGGGCTTCCCTAAGCTCTGTAACGCTCCCCATTCTTGTACAAGAATAAAGATGGTCAAACTTGATCAAATTCTTGGTGTTTGGTATTGATTGACCCACCTAGACACCAAGAATTTGATCAAGTTTGACCATCTTTATTCTTGTACAAGAATGGGGAGTGTTACAGAGCTTAGGGAAGCCCAGTAAGTATCCCATCTGAATCAGCCCATTTGTGTCCTATTTTTCTTTCCAAAAGCCCATAAGAATAAAAGAAAAGCAGTGCTTCACACCATGAACGTCCAAAGGGTGTTAGCCTTTACCGTTGAAAGAACAAAGAGATTCAGAAAATCATCACAATTATTTCTTTTCCTCATGGAGTGATCTAAGGGAGATAACATGTCTGAACAAAATCGGCTACAATCCCAATGGTGACCTGCACACTTTCAATTAGAGCTCAATCTGCCTTGATAACCTTCCTCTATAATGTCACAATCATGGACATCTGCAAAGCAGCAGCATGGGCACCAGCACATACATTGATCATCAGATGCTTTATTCGGACTTATGGTTTTTATCATCCACCATGACTGCATCTCTGAAGCCTCTTCCTTCCACTGAGTGGCACTGTTCTCTGATCACCTAAAATGGAGCACCCACAGGGATGCTCCTTGGAGAAAGTTACTCACCTTGTGTAGTAACTGTGGGTCTCTGAGGTGATTGTGTCTGTGTGTGCAGCACTATCCCCTCTCCTCCCCTATACTTGGGAGGTTTTCTTTCATGCTAGAGACGCTAAGGCATAGTCTTCACCGACTGTGGCAATTTTGCTACCTTCAGATCAACCTTCCTGGTACACTGAGTGAGTCTGTGAAGACCCATTCAGTTGATCGGGAAGCTGAGCTGTTAAGACCCCTCCAGTAACTGGAGTAGTGCTAAGTCGAGGGGATGCCCCTCCTTTCGACTCAGTGCAGTGGACCTGCTGGGTGTAGGGCAGTCCAACTGAGATATACAAGGTATTTTAAGTATCTTGCATATCTCCATTTGGCTGCTGCTAGAAACAGTGGGCAGTGTAGACCTGCCCACAGACAGAGAAGGAAAAAGCTGAGCAGGGGTTGATTGCATTGTGCTAGATGGGGAGGTGCATGTGACCCAACCAGGCACTACAAATTTCTCATTACAAGCCTAGGGGCATGTGAGCTGCTAAAATGGGGCATCCACTGGGACAAACATCTTGAAGAAACTCTGTTACTGTATAGTGTGAATAACCTTGTCTTCCAAAATGCTAATAATTTTGTGTAGACCGAGGGTGGTTGTGCTCACTTGTACTAAGTTAGCTTGAGTGGAGTAACTCACATGTACTGAAGACACAAGGTGGATGAGTTAATATCTTTTATTAGACTTAATTCTGTTGATGAGAGAGGCAAGCTTCTGAGCTGCAGAGAGCTCTTCTTGAAGTCTAGGAAATGTAAGCTAGGTGGTTTTTTTGGCATGTGGGTTTTTTGTTTTGGGCCTATTGCTTCAAAAGTGTTAACAGTTCATTTCATTTTGAATACATGTTAACTGCTAATGCTGAGCAATCTGTTGAACCTTGTATTTAGCTGTGATTCTGACTATCTTTCCCATCCCTTGTCTATGCTACAAAATTATGTTGATGTAGCTTACCTACAGGAACTGCAATTATTAAATCATTTGTTTGTGCGCACATTGGATCCTTGGCTATGTCTACACTAGCAAATTAGTTTGAATTAAGGAGCCTTAATTCAAACTAATTTGAGCCCTGTCTCCACTGGGCTTTGCCTAGTTCAAACTAAAAAATTTCAAACTTCAAACTAGAAGCTTAGTTCAAACTAGTTAGTTTGGCTGGTTAGTTTGAACTAACTGCTTAGTTCAAACCTATTTTGAAATTTAGTTTGAACTAGCACAATGTAGTCATGCTAGTTTGAACTAAGCATGTTTTTTAGTTTGATCTAACTTTTGGTTCAAACTAACTGCAGTTTTTTAGTTCAAACTAAAAAAGTGTGGCTAGTTTGAACTAAAAAACCATGCTTAGTATGAACTAACTTTGAACTAATTAGTTCAGACTAAGAAAGTCTAAACTAAGATTTCAGGTGTAAACATAGCCCTTGTGTTGGTGGTGTGTGTCGTCACTAGTTCTTGCATTAACTTTCCTGTCACTGTGAGTCAGCTCCTGAAAGCCAGTAGCAGTTGGTGTAAGCAATGGAGTGTCCACACTGGCATTGTATTGATCTAATTGCGTTGACCTGGACTCTGTGATGCCCAGTGAAGTAGTGTTAAATCAGAGCAGAGAGGTACTTATACTGAAGAGAGCCAAATTTAAGTGAAGACATTTTCTCAGCTATGTCACTGCAAGGCAGCTTCTTCCATTGACCTAAACATGTAGTGCAGGCCACACAACTGAAGATCTCTGTGTAGCTAGAAAGCTTGTCTCTCCTGCCAACAGAAGTTAATCTAAAATATATATATTACTTCAACCATCTGTATCTCTAATATCCTGGGAACACAGCTACAGCATCAATGTGAATTACATGTACTAATTCAAGTTAAATATCAGCAAAAACCAGCTCTAAGGTCATACATTCACCAGTCAAAGTTTGTGACAGCAAAAATGACAATTTGAAGGAATAGGAAGATGAAACTCCTCTCTCTGTAGGGCCCACCAGTTCCCCCATTCCTAAACCAGTAAATGTAGTTTTCATTAGGATAGGCAACAGAAAATGGAGTAAGAGCAGTCTCTAAGCCAAGCAACATGTTTATGAAAAAAAAAAGCAAGGAGTCTTGTGGCACTTAAAGACTAGCATTTATTTATTTATGTTTATGAAATTACATTGGGGGGGAATACATTCATACTGTGACAAACCATATTCATTTGCATTATAGCTTGTATATATCTCCTATTCTTAGTCACTAGAAATACATAAGCGTAGTCTTTCAGGCTCATCTTTGCAAATGTTAGTAAAAATATGGCTTTGTTATTATTTAATGGCTAGTATGTAGCAGGCCAGAATAAACATAATATTATCTTGTTTGTAAGATTTTTATTATAGGGACTGGATTCCTGTCTTTGTATAAATTGCCTTACTCTACTGAAGTCAATGGAGCTATGGCAATTTGCCTAAATTATGCCAGTTTATATTAGCTGAGAATCTAGGCCCACATTTTTTAACTCCATTACTTACATGCTTTTGGTTCCTCTGGCATGCAAGATACTCTGTACAAATGATATGTAAGACATGCAAAGACACGTGCTACCATCTTGTTGTTTCATGAGTGAACGTGCATATGAACCTGCTTGGTTTTAAATCTTTTCAAATGTGAGGGATTTTTTGACTGGGAATGATGAAATGCACAGGGATTGCATGCAGGATCAGCTTCATTGATGCACTCGGGTCTGCTTTGTGCTGCTCTAATGCAGAGGCTTTGCTGGTGCTGAGCACAGGGGGCATGAGCCTCCTGTCCCAGTGACAGTGCTCTGACACCAGATGGGGCTGGGCTGTGATGGTGGTGGCTGCCAGCCCTGAGAGATTTTTGGAGCCAGTGACATCCCTGCTCTGACAGCTGGCCAGCATAACTGTGGTTGCTTTGTGTCAGAACAGTGAGGCAAAGCATTAGGCTACGTCTATGCTAGCAAATTCGTTCAGACTAAGCAAGCTTAGTCCAAACTAATTTGAACCCTGTCTACGCTAGGCTTTGCCTAGTTCAGACTAAAAGATTTTTTAGTTCGAACTAAGCAAAACTTAGTTTGAACTAGTTAGTTTGGGATGGGAGGGGCAGCAACTGCTTAGTTAGTTTTTAGTTTGAACTAGCCCAATGGAGACATGGTAGTTTGAACCAAATAACTTTGAACTAGCAGTTAGTTCATACTAAGCAGGGTTTTTTAGTTCAAACTAACTTTTAGTTTGAACTAACCTTGCTTTTTTAGTTCTAACTAAAAAAAATGCACTTAGTTCAAACTAAGAACGTCCAAACTAAGCTTTTAGCTGTAGACATAGTCTTAGAGTATACTGGTTAAAATATAGGCCATGATATGCACAGGGGCTAGAGTAAGGGGAAATGCCCTGGAACAGTGTTCTGGGTCCCCCTGTTTTTAGGGGGACAGAATTCCATGGCCCCATAAAAATAGGGGAATACACCATAATGCAGTGTTTCAGCGTGTTCCCCCCAGGGCTGGCTGAGGGAAGGGGCTATGGTCTGGAGCAAGCCTGGCCACCCCTCCCCGCCCTTCCTGGCCCCTGCACTGGCCCTGCCCCTTACTGCTTGGTCTGGGTGGTGTGTGTGGCCTGGATCCAGTTTCTGGCCTGTGTCCTTTCTCACTGGTGCTGCAGCCTCCCTGCCCCTAGCCCGGCTCCTTGGTCATGTCAGTGATGTGGATGAGGGGGCCAGGTTTGGACACAGGCAGGTAGCTGGGGGGGAAGCATGCGGGGGGGGGGGGGAGAAGGGGTCGGGATGGTGGGCTCGGGGGGTGTGGAGAGGGTTGGGGGGCTGAAGGGGTGGAATGAGGATGGGAGAGCCAGGGGGTGGGGGTTAGGGGGGCTGGGGGTGCGGACATGGGGGCAGGGAGCTTAGGGAAGGATGACTGGGGCTGAGGAGGACATGGGGAAGGAGGGGTGTGATGGGTGGCAGGTGTTTTGGGGGCAGTAGCTGGGTTGGGGGGCAAGTGTTTGTGGGGCAATAGCTGGGGTGGGGGGCAGTATGTGGGGTGAGGGACAGGCATTCGGGGGGCAGTAGCTGGGGTGGGAGCAGTAGTTGTGGTGTGTGAAGAGGACCCACACATGTGTGGAGGGGGCCTGGACCTGCAGGAGGAAGGCCTGGAAATTTAGGAGGGTTTAGGGGGCCCACCAAATTGTACTTTAGCCCCTGAATATGCCTATCTTTAAGAAGGCTGACACAAGTTCTAAAGGGGTAGTTGTGTTAGTCTAGTTCAGCTAAACAAACAAGGAGTCTTGTGGCACTGTTAAAGACTAATGAATTTATTTATTATATGATCTTTCGTGGGAGAGATCCCACTTCCTCAGATACTTGAAAATGGAAAAATTCAGGCTGGTAGAGTATTTGTAAACCATTCTATAGGATATGTCAGAATTAAATCATCCAGGGGCCATTTTGAAAAGGAAAAATACTGAGGTTAGTATGTAATATCTCTATGTTTGTCTAAATTATCTGTTATGGAAGCTCTTCATAGCATGAATACTGCATTATGTTGGGACTAGCAAATGACAATTTAGTGATGTGAACACCAATCCTTAAGGTTTGGATTGAAACCACCAGTTAATATCACAGCTATCCTCCGGTAAAAAATTATCATAATTCCTAATGTGGGCTGGGTGTAAACGTGGGACCTGAGGTAAAAAGCACACCTCATTAGCAACCTACTGAGCCATCCAGTCATCTCTTCTTTAGAATGTCCCCAGAGCAAATTTAAATATGTTGGGCCTGATCATTCTGTTATAGCAGTTCTACAGCTGTCTGACTACATTTAAATGAATGGAGTTACAAGAACTTAAAACTAGAGGAATGGTGTGCATGAACAGAGGCAATGCATTCAATGTGCTCCAGTATATACTTGTGTCAAAATGGCATGCTGTGCAGGAAAATGCATTGGTAAACAGATAAATTATTCTTCAAGAATTTTTCCTTGACCAATGTCTTATCTTCATGCGTTGTAAATGATAATTAAACCATAATAATTCTCCTCTTCCATTCCCATTATCTCCAAACACGAGTCAAAAAGTAGATGGAGGATAAATACAGCAGGATACAGGAAAGTGAAGATTAAAAGCACTCCTGCTTCGATTAAGAGTATGGTTACAGATGGCAAACTAGTTCGTCACACTACTATGTTTAGCATGCTACCTCAGGTAGTGCCTGTAGTGTATGTCTACCTGAGCTGGGAAGCTACCTCCCACTGCAGTGTGGACCAGTAGTTCCCAAACTTCTTCTTTACATGGACCACTACCTCATTATCAAAAGCTTTCATGGACCACCACCCTGCACTGCCGGGCCCTGAGCCCCTTACTGCACCCCTGTCCCCCGTGGCTTTGTGGTCCCTGGCCACGAGCTCCTTACTGTGCCCCCGAGGTCTGTAATGTGCCATTGTCCCCCGCAGCCCTGAGCTCCCTGGCCTCGAGCCCCTTACTGTGCCCCTGCCCCACATGACCCTGCACTCTTTGGCCTCCAGCACCTTACCACACCCTTTTCCTCCACAGCTTTGCACTCTCTGGCCATGTGGCTCTTAAGCTCCATCCTCCATCCCCCTGCACTCCCCAGCCACGAGCCTGTTACCTCCCTACCCCTGTCCTTTGCAGCCCTGTGCACCCCAGCTCCACCTGCACTTTTCCTGACTCGTTCTCCTGCGCTCAGGGTTGTCCCTAACGGGGTGTGGGGTCTGGGGCCAATTGGCCTGTGGGCACCCCCTCCCTGTGCTGTGGGAGGTGGGGGGAGCAGCCCAGAGGCTGGCCCTGCACTCCTGCCCCTCCCTTGAGCTGGGGGCAGAGCAGGCTGGTTCGGGGGTTAGGCTAGGCTCTTTCTCCCCCATCTCTAGGCTGGCCCTCCCCACCCCTGGGCAGAACAGCCATGCCAGAGGAGGGTTGGGAGGGTGGAGCCTGGCCTCTGGGCCAGCCACTCTGCCCCTGGGCTGGCTGTTCCCCATCCTAGGGGCAGGGTGGAGTGGCAAAGAGAAAGGGCTGGCTTTGCCCCCTTCCCCTGCTACTGCCAAAGGCAGTGGGGGGGGGGGCAGTGCATCTGTGGAAAGGCCAGCAGTTTGGGCCCTGTGCTCCCCTGCTCACGGCAAGGCAGAGCAGGGCCCAGGAAACTGCGGGGCCAGGAGCAATTGCTCCTTCCCCCCCTGCAAGGATGGCTGGCTCTTCCAGTTGACCACCTGCAGTGCCCTTGTGGACCACCAGTGGTCCATGGACCACAGGCTGGGAATCGCTGGTGTAGACAAAACCGTACTGCCACAAGGCGCAGGCATGGCCATGCTTCTCCTATTTGGAATTTGCACTGCAGTAACATGCTATTCCATGCTGCAGGCTGTGACAAAGTGGGTTAGAGCCCACAAAAGCTTATGACCTATGAAATCTGTTAGTCTGTAAGGTGCCACAGGACTCTCACTGCTAAAGACACATTGTATCTCTGTAGCTTGAAATGAGGAAGAGGCAGCAGGTACAGACGAATTTCTAAACCAGAAAGACCCTAGCTTCCTTCGTTTCCCATGATATGAAAACCTTGGAAGTAGAGGCAGGTGCAAGTTTTCAGCTGGCCAGTAAATTTGCTGCAGTTAAAGGCAGGGAGTTCAAATACAGCAAATAATTTTGGCTGAATTAAAAAGGAGGATTCCCCCTCTCCCCCCAAATCATTTTGACTTTTGACTCTTTTCAGTTTATTCTTTTTTTTTTTTCTCTTCTGTTTTCTTTTTGGAGAGAAACAAAAAAATCATTTCAGTTTGAAACTAAATAATTCATCCACCCGTGCCTCTATTTTTTTCAGTTTGACCACTAAACCAAAAAGGTTCAGTTATACAGAAGACAATAAGAGAAAATAAACACAAGGGGGGTAACCATGATTCATTCCAAACTAACATTAGGTCTTGAAAGAGAATGATCCTACTAAGATTGACATTACACTGTTGTTTTCAAATTGTGGTGTGTTTCATCAGAGCTTTAGCAACTCACATTGAGAAGTGGCACCATCTTGCTGATTCAGTAGGTTGCTGACAGTCGAATAGATGTTTAGGCAAATAACAGACCTTTTTCCGTTCTCTGGGAATTCTGAGAAATTCTGCATTGGAAAAATGTTTTGATTTCAAGCATTTTTAAAAATATTTTTGACTATTTAGCAATGAGAGAAAACAGTGAAACAGTCATTGTGAAGCACAAGTTTGAAACATTTGGTTGTGCAAGTGCAAGACAAAATATTGTTGGTTTTTTTTAAGCCAAAAGAAAGTTTTGGTTGGAAAAACTTCACCTAGCACTAGTGGTATTCACATTTCTGTGCAGCTGTGAGCAAGCCACATACGCCTACATGTTTTAATTTGGATACTAAAAACTTAGCCTGATTTTCAGGGGTATGGAGCCATCTGCAACTGTTCTGAACTCCCACTGCTCAGCACCTTTTGGAGTGAAAAAAGGGAAAATCTAAAGCAAATGAGTAACTGTCAAGGCAAGACCAACCAATTTCAAAGAAAGGAAGTAGCCTGGGGGGAGTTGTACAGCTGCAAACTTTATATTTCCCTAATGCTCAACTCAGTCTCAAACTACACATGCAAGTGGAGCAAATTTTTCATCAATCAAAAAGAAACAAAGCCCTCAAGTTAACAGGCTTTGAAAGAAGCTTTCCTTGCTCTGGTCTTTATTGCATTAACACACAGTAGCTACATCAGGACCCGTTTCTTTTAAGTTTACATGACTTGAATCTTATCTATTTCCTTCAACTCTCCCAACAGTACATGAGCTTAAGAGAATTTCCCTCACACTTTATGAGACCGATGTGTGGCAGAGACCTCCATGGAAAGAAAAGCTTTTTCACTTGTACTGTATTCCACTTGTTGGTTTGGATAGATACAGATTTGAAAGTAATGAGAAAAGGAATGCAATGTTGTTCTTGCTGCTGCAGCAGTTTTGTTAGAAGTTCAGATGCATTGAATTCTCTCTTTTTAATTGCCAATGGTGTACTGAGAGATGGGGGGCAGGCCCCAGGCTCTGGGATGTGGGGGGTGCTGTGCTGGCCCTTCACAAGATGCAAGAGGAGGAATGCTGGAGGCTCTAGAGGCACAGGGATGTTCTTCCCCAGAGCTAGCTCGAGGCCTTAATATTAAGTTAAATTAGTCCACTTTGTTAATTCACATTAACTGCCCTTAATTAGAATTTATTAAATTTGAATTAAGGGTTAATCCTAGTCTACGCCATCCTCAGTTCAAACTAAGGATCGAAATAAGGGCTTAGTTCAAACTAACCCGAAGGTCTTACTCGTTCAAACTAAGCTTTCATTAGTTTGAATTAAAGAATTCCTTAGTTCAAACTAATGAAAGCCTAGCATAGACAGGTACTAAATTCAAATTAAGTTTCCTAATTCAAAGTAATTTGCAAGTGTAGCCATACCCATAAATAGGCTATGTCCATACTAGCATATTAGTTCAGAATAAGCAAGCTTAGTCTGGACCAATTTGAACCTTGTCTATACTAGCTTTGCCTAGTTTGGGCTAAAAAATTTTTTTTTAGTTTGAACTAGCCATATCTTAATTCAAACTAGTTAGTTTGGCTGGTTAGTCTGAACTAACTGCTTTGGGTGGTTCAACCTAGCATGATGTAGACGTGCTAGTTCGAACTAAATAAGTTTGAACTAGAGGTTAGTTCAAACTAAGCATATTTTTTTAGTTCAAACTGAGTTTTAGTTTGAACTAGCCATCTTTTTTAGTTCAAACTAAAAAATGCGCTTAGTTCGAACTAACTTTGAACTACTTAATTCGGACTAAGAAGGTCCAAACTAAGGTTTTAGGTGTAAACATAGTCATAGAGTAAAAGCTCATGATAAACTATGGAAAAGAATTTGGCTTAAGGAAATGCTTAATGGGATGTCTCCACTGCATTCAAAGACAAACTAGTTAGTTATTGTATTTTTAGCTAATGAAGGAATTGAAAGAGAAGAAATCTAGAGAGCAGTGCCCTCTTGTGGGATTTATATGTTAGGAAACTGGAGGAATGAGGTTTTTTTTATTTTTAACTGTCACTTATTTATAATTTGAAAATATACAGAGAATAAATTTTGAGTTCTTATTCTTTACCTGATTTTCCTGTTTTCTGCCCCCTACATCCACTTTTATCTATCACTTTCATTTTTACCATTGAATAAACTGAGAACAAGCTCTCAAAACACTGATGCGCTGCTCTCCAACATAAGGCGTATCAATATAATTTTACTAACACTATTATAGCTGAAAATTACTTTTGATCAGAGCTGGGCAAATTGATT
Source organism: Podocnemis expansa (assembly GCA_007922195.1). NCBI lineage: Eukaryota > Metazoa > Chordata > Testudines > Podocnemididae > Podocnemis > Podocnemis expansa. The sequence goes on from ML682006.1 coordinate 24,648,853, forward strand.
TTTTTTCAGTTTTGCTTTCATTTCAGGAGGGTCTGAAACTGCAGGTTTTTTTGTTTTTCCTTGAAATGAAAAACGAACATTTTATTTCAGGTTCCAAAGGGGCAGCCATGTTAGTCTAGTAAAGCAAAAAAAGCAAGGAGCCTTGTGGTGCTTAAAGACTAACAAATTTATTTATTGCATGAGCTTTCGTTGGAGAAAATCTCACCTTGTCAGACACTTTGAAGAGGGGGAACTTACAGAATGGGATGAAAATAAATGCAGGGGAGTGTAAGACACAGGATCACGTCATACTTCAACAGCAAATCAGAGCATTTGTAAGGATTCAAACTCTAGGAAAGAGCAGATAGAGGGAGGGTGAAGTCAAATTACCTGTTATAATGTGAAAAGAACCCATAGTCATGAGTAAGTCCTGCTTTTACACAATCTAGTTTGCATATTAGTTGGATTTTGGCTGTTTCTCTCTGAAGTCTTGATGTTCCATTGATTCTCTTGAGGACCATTGTTAACAAATCATTAATGGCGTGATTTGGAAAATGGAAGTGCTCAGCAACTGGCTTTTTGTGTGTGTTGTGATGTCTCCCCTCAGTTTTGTGCCCATTTATTCTTCTGCATAGGGACTGTCCTGTATGTCCATTGTATAAGGTGTAGAGGCATTTCTGGCACATGATGGCCCCCCCCCAGTAACGCCCCTAGCCCCTACCATCAACCTCCGCCACCTCCCCTGCTTGCCGGAACGCAGCAGAACGCAGCTCTGGGGGCCTTCTACTTTTTGCGGCCCAGCATTCAGGCCCCTAAAAATAGAACGTGGAGCCAGAACGCTGTGTTCTGGGGCCTGCTATTTTTCAATCGTGGGCCCCAGAATGCAGCGTTCTGGCTCCACATTCTATTTTTAGGGGTCCCAGAATGCTGAGCCCCTAAAAATAGTGAGACCCAGAATGGCATTCTGGTGCATTCCCTCTTACTTGAACCCCTGGGCATAAATGAATCCTATCCCTCTTCCCATTCCCTTCTGGGGGTAGAGAGCCCAGTCTGTGCTTTCCAGCCAAGTGAGCAGGTGGGCAGTGGGACTAGAAGCTTGGCTTCTTACCCACTTTATTTGGGGCGGTTTGCATCCCAGAGGACATTGTCAGGGACTAGAGCTGTGACTGACATCTGCTTTGGGCAGACCCTGAAATGCTCTTCTCTACGTTCATGACCACAATTCTATATGGCTATGTCTACACTTAGTTTGAATCAACTTAATTTAAACTAATTAATTCAAACTAATAATGATTAGTTTGAATTAAGTTAATTTGAATTAACATGGCCACACTAGGAAAACCAGTTCAAACTAGCATGTCAATGCACAGGACTTGCTAGTTTGATTTAGGAGAGGGGCACCATGGGAGATGTGGCAAGATGGCTCCCTAGAAGGGCCATGCCTCCACCCAATATATATAAAGAGGAAGGCGTCCTCGGAGGAAGAAGTCAAAAAGTGTTAATTCCAATTAATGATTAATTTGAATTAACACATTTACATTGGGTTAATTCGAACTAAAAAATTTGAATTAACTCTTACTTCGAAGTTAAGCTAGGTTTTATAACTTCAGAGTAAGCTTTCATTAATTTGAAGTCTGGAATTCCTTAGTTTGAATTAATGAAAGCCAGCATTGCCATGCACAATGCTCCCTCTAAGAGATGCCGGCAGCTGAGCAACTCATGTTGCTCGCTGTGCTGCCCTCGCCCACTCCAGCCCCCCCCCCCCCCCCGGCCCCCCCGCCCCCCCCGCCCCCCCCCAGCTCCCCAGCAGCCTCCCCGCCCCCACTCCTGGTGGTCCCCAGAAACTTACCTTGTGGCTGGAGCCGCACGGCCCAGCCACAGCTCCTGGGGCCAGAGAAGCTCTACGGAGCATGCCCAGATTTTCTGGGCATGCTTCGTTAGAGCTTCTCTGGGCAGGAGTTTTGAAAACTCCCTGCTCCACAGGAGCTCTATGGAGGGACTCTGGCTGCCAGCAGTGCGCTGCCAGCAGCCTTCCCTGTGCTGGCGGCTGCGGCAGGCTGTGCTGCAGCGTGCCAGCGCAGCTTACAGGGAACATTGCCATGCATTACTTTAATTCGAATTAATCCTCATTAATTTGAATTAAATTTTAAGTGTAGACATACCCTACCTTCCTCTCAAGGTGTTTGGTACTTGCTAAGGATGAGTAATCTGGGGCAGACAAAGTAAGAGTTACCCAACCCCTCCTCCACACCTGATGGGGGAAGGAGGAAGAGGAGCATGGGCTTGGGGGTATTAATGGGAACTCCCATTAGGACTATTGCTCCCTCCTTTTCCACAGTAGGCTTTCTGCCCTCTGCCATCAGTCCTGCCCTTCTGTCTTTGAAATGCCATCACTGAGTTGTGGAACTCTAGAAGCCATGCCCTGTATTTGCTGCTGAATGAACTGTGGCTCATAAATACACATTTTATTGCAGAACCAGAGGCCAGGTTTGCTGAATCCCACCGGGCCAGATGGCTTATAAAAAGGAGATAAGCTTTATTTTGCTTGACAATGAGTGGAATTCTCTTAGCTTTAGGGGTTAAAGTACACTGGAACAGGGTGGAACACTGTTCTGGGGCCCACTATTTTTAGGGGTGCAGCATTCCAGGCCCCCTAAAAATAGAAAATGGAGCTGGAATGCTGTGTTCCAGGGCCCACCATTTAAAAACAATGGGCCCAGGAATGCAGCGTTCTGGTTCCATTTTCTATTTTTAGGGGCCTGAATGCTGAGTCCCTAAAAATAGCAGGCCTGGACACCATTCTGCCACATTACGGCAGGAAGAGGAGAGTAGGGTGCATGTGTGTGCCCAGCTCTCCTGTGCATGTGCAGGCTGCACTTGGAGGCAGAACCCTCCAAGTGCAGCCTGAAGGAAGGATTGTCTCCTGGTCCAGCACGCAGCTACTGGTAAGTGCTGGGGCGCCCCAGCTTACATTGGGGATAGCTATTGGGGGCAGGCGGTGAATTTTGGGGGCTGGGGCTGGGGGAATCTGGGGATGGGGAGTGGCTATTGGGGGCTGGGGTGGATTTTGGGGGTGGGTACTAGGAACTGGGGAATATTGGGGACAGGGGAATGGATATTGGAGGCTGGGGCTGGGTATTGGGGGAAGTGGTGGATTTTGGGGGTGGGTATTGGGGGCTTGGTGGATCTTTGGGACTGGGTTTTCATATTGAGGGCTCAGGGTGGATTTTGGGGACAGGGAATGGATATTGGGGGCAGTAGCTGGGGTATGTGAGGGGGGCCTGGACCCATGTGATGGGGGGCCCCTGGATCTGCTGAGTGGGGCTGAGAAATTTAGGATGGTTCCAGTGCCCCCCCAAATTATACTTTAACTTCTGCATAGCTTACATGGAGGCAGTCTGTTGTCAGAGCCTACAGCTGGTTCAGTAGCATATTCCTCATGATACATGAAAATGGTTTAGCTGAATCTTATATTCCTTTATTCTGACCACCTGCTTGGAGTGGGTGTGTTCATACATTCAAGACCCAATGGGACAGCTTCAAAAATAAAGTCAAACCTCAAAGTAAAATCCTGCCAAGCTGGAATTTTGCTTTAAATAGCAAACCTGTTTACCATCTTTCTGCTGCACAGTTTAGAAGCTTTATTCTAAAACTCTGAAAAAGTCCATTTCCTTCAGCACTGCAGCTGTTATAACTAGGCTTACAAGAAACTTTACACCACTAGGGGGAAGCAGAAGCCAAACTACCGGAAGGTGCTTGTGTTCAAAAAACAAAACCCAAAAAATGTAACCCTTACATCACTTGCCATAGGGGTCACAATGGTCTTCTAGTCCAGTGGTTCCCAACCTTTTCTCTGCCATGGCACACCTTGAGACCTTCAAATTTTTCAAGGCACACCACCATTAAAAATTGCATGAATATTCATAAGTAATTTAAGTTAATTTGAATATTCATGAACCATGGCACAGTGTTTTGGAAATGCTGCTACGTGGGGTTGTAGGGGTAGTAGAGCAGGGGTGGCAAAACAGGAGAAGTCAGGAGTTGTGTGCAGTAGCAGGAGTGAGTCTGAAGAGCAAAGCAGGGCAGGGGTGGCAAAAGAGGACAAGGGCAGCCATGTGGGGAACAGCACAAGGGTGGCAAAAGAAGAGAGAGGAAGGGAGAACAAGAGTGGGTTGGGGGGGTGAGGGGGAACCTGGGGATTGAGAAGATCAGGCAGGGGAGCATGGTGCAGCACCCACTTCCCTCTTCTCCACAGTGGCTCCCTGCCACCCAGGGCAGATCCTCACCCCACTGCTGCTCCCTCCCACCCCAGTGGATCCCGTCCTCCCCTCTGCCAACCCCCTGCTACCTGTGATGGACCCTCCAGCTCCATGCTATACTCCTCCCCCCAGCCATCCTACCCCCTAGCTACACACACTCCCAATCAACCAGCCACCTCACAACCCCAGCCACACACCCTCTGCCACACACACACACACACACACACACACAC
>ML682006.1:24653333-24694410 GCA_007922195.1 Podocnemis expansa
CCCCCCAAGCCCTTACCTGGGCTGTTTGCAGGCTGCCTGACACAAGCTGCTCCACCTTGCAGGGGGAGATTTACACTCCCAGTCTCCCCCAGGTCTCTGCTGCTTGGGCTTAAGGTGAATCCAGGTTTAAGGTGGAGCCACCTGAACGGTGCATTTGGGCTGCTCCTATTTTTAGGGGGACCCCAGGAACTCCCCATTCTAGTGCCATCCTCTATTTTTAGGGGGCCAGAAGGCTGTCTGCCTAAAAATAGGGGGCCCAGAACTGTGTTCTGGTGCCTTCCCCCTTACCTCAACTCCTGCCTTTTCCCAGCCCTGCACAGCTCAGGTGGCTGGGCTGAGCAGGGAGGGAACTTTAACGCCAGCTCTCAGACATGCTTGCGGCACACTTGGGGTGTTCCCACGGCAAACCAGTATGCCCCGGCACACTGGTTGGGAACCACTGTCCTAGGCAAACTCTGACTTTGCACCCCCCCCAACCCTGATATGCAGGGCCATCCTGGGGGAGGGTGAGTGGGGCAGGCCCTGCACAGTCCCCAGCAGGCCCCATGCTGCCTTTGGCAGCATTTCTGGCCCTTCTCCTGGAGCTGAGTGAACATGCTCTGAACCCCAGAGGCCGATTGTCCCTTGGCTCCACTCAACCCCAGGGATAGCCCTGTCCATATGGCTGGCTAACACTGGGCTACTGAGAAAGACTGAACTGTCACACCCTGCCCCCTCCAAACAGCAAATCCACGTGGCACTCTTATGAAACTATGCCGTGACACATTTTAACTATTTACACATCTGGGCTCCACAACAGGGGTGTTGCTACACACAGGAAAATAGTCAGAGCATAGGCCCTCAAATCCACCCTTCTCAGGTCCAGCCCTGTACAACTCCAAGCCCATGCACAGCACACAGTACAGCTCTGCAACTCACATACATGCACCCTCTGTGCTAGGCAGGGACCACACTACCATGGGGCCAGGCAGACCCCCCCCCCCAAACTCAAGAAAGAAGGCAAAGAGCCTGGCCCAGTGGAGCCAGGTAGGGCCCCCTCCAAGTGCTCAGCCAATTGAGCCAGCAGGAGCAGGGCTGAGCACCTTTATATGGAGCTCAGTGGGGCTGTCCACATCTGGAATCAGCAGCCTGCCCTGACTTCCTCCTAGCCCAGTAATGGAGCCAGCAGTGAGTCCCGGCAGCAGGCAAAGCTCTCCCCATGCTAAGCCTTGCATATAGAATTAACAGGGGAATGGGAGGTCCCTTCCCCCATGCTGTGCCATATAGCTACCCTCTTGCTTTAATGGGCAGGGAAATTGCAGCAAATGATACTGAAGGTACGTAAATTCCCTCCCGATAAGATTATACCCTGCATCCATGGTAGAGTAGGAAATAAAATCCAGGAATCCTGACACTGAGCCCCCCTCCCCCCTCTAACCACTAGACCCCAATCCTCCCTCAAAGCAGCAAATAGAACCCAGGCCTCCTGATTAAACCCAGCCCCATCCTCTGTTTCTGGTCTATTCTTTGATCCCACCCTCCTCCTTTTCCTCTCTTAACTCCAAGAATCAAGGAGGGGTCTGCATCACATGAAAGAACTGCTGATATCTGGGCATTCTGGTGATATGTGATGGTAGTGGAGGGATCCCAAGCAGGAGATCTGTGACATGGCTACGAGACAGGTGGAATGGGGTGTGTGAGAGGACAAAAGTGGTGAGGGACCAAAATAGAGTGAAATCAATCACACATATTCCGGGTCCCAGTCGTGTCTAGTGGCATTTGCACCACATTTCCAAGTCAAAGTTCCTTTCAAATCCAAGCCAAGTTTACACTGGGAACTGCCCACCAACCCCAAAGATGCCCCACTGTGCTTGGTGCTGTTGTCACAGCCCTGATGCAGCATGCTTACCAAATTGATAAAAATTGGAATGCCTGGGTATCAGGGGCACAAGCTAAAACTGTGGAGGAGCTCTCTCTCTCTCCTAATAAGACTGGAACAGTTCCTAGAGGGTGTTCCTGAAGAAATACAAAGACATGTCCTGGACTGGAAGCCCAAATCTATATCAGAGGCAGGGGAGATTGGAGCCAGATGGGTGGAAGTGACAGAGAGGACCTGAACTGGTAGCAGTTTGTGGGGGTCCCAGGAGGGGTGCCTAGAGGCAGCATATCACCACCAGGGACAACCCAAGGGCCAACCGCACAGGGAGGAGCCTGCTACAGCACAAGGGAAGCCTTGGGCACCTACTCACCCCACAACCCCATTCTCCAGCAACAAACCTCGCTCCAGGAACCAGCCAGACCTGTACTTGTGGTAGCAGCTGACCCTTCACAAAAGGCTGTCCTGGAGTCTGCAACACAACCCCATGCACCAGCAGAGAGTGTTGCACAACTAGGCGAGGCACCCACATCATCTGCATCATTTCCAGAGGGACTGAGCCTGAGTCCACGGCCCAGGGAGAAGCTGAGGTCCCCAGCATCGAGGGAGCAGTTCCAAGCCAAGCAGAAGGCAAATGAAAGCCTCAATGGCGCTTGGAGGTTGGCACGGAGTGGTCTATCACCTCCCAGCTCTTCGAATAGGTCCAGGCTTGGTATTGAAAGAGGACTGTTACACAAAGAGACTCTCTTGGGTGGGCAGAAGAAGGACTGACATCCTCAGAGACAGTTTGTAGTTCCAGCTAAGTACAGGGGAAAGCTCCTGAGCTTAGCCCAGGACCATCCTAGTGGTCATGCTGAGGTGAACATGACCAAAGGCTTGTGGGGAGGACCCCTGAAAACCACTCCTGTGAAGGTAAGAGGGTGGGGAGGGGCTTGTGGACTTGTGGGGCTAGAGGGCACTTCAGAAGAGAGCGCCTGGCCCAGAAAGACAGGGTGAGTCCCAGGGTAGGGACTGAGCCAGAGACACCTGTGGCCTGGAGGAAACAAAAGAGATGTTTCTGGTGCTAGGGGCAAGGCCATATAAAGAGACATTGCCCCTTGAGGTTAAAGAGGGCAAAAGGAAGAAGGCCCAAGTCGGCCAGGTCTGGGATGGATAAGAAGGATGGTCCTAAACAGGCAGAAAGCTGGGCACACCCCCCCCCCACCAGGAAGAGGGACACCACAGATAAAGCGGTTGGGACGGAGAGGGTTCAGACCAACAGTGGAGCTAAGCTGAGATCATGTGATCTGTAGTGACATTTGTATGTGTATATTGTATGTGTATATTGTATTAATCCTGCTCTTTCTTAGTCCCAGGAAGAAATCACAGCCAGTGTGGGTCCAGGCTACACCAGGCTGCCCAGCACTGTCTGTGATTTGGGGGGCATATAATAATCCTTGGGGAGGAAGGGGCTAACACTCTGGTCAGTGAGTCCCAGGACAGCCAATAGAAACAAAGTAAAGGTTTTTGAACTGGAGCAGCAGCTTTGCCTATTCCTGTTTGGATGCAATAGGGCTCCTGGAAGGATCAGGAGGAGGCCAGAGGGGCCTGAGGAAGAATCCAGCAACATTCTTACCAGAGATAAGCTAAGTTTGTTACTGACCAGGCATGAGTAGAACAGGGAATGTTTATTTAGATGCAGTCAGGGTATTTTAGGTTTGTTTTTGGATTTCTCTGCGCTGAGCACATGTACCCCCTCCTCCTCCCCTGTAACTACCTAAGTTAATTCCCAGAGAAAGCAACTCTCTGTGTTTTTTATCTGTTTTTTTAATTAAAGATTTTGCTTTTTAAGTAAGCTCTGGTTCTGTGTCCTGAAAGGCAAAAAGTTTGTGTGCATGTGCCTCAGACTGCACAGCCAGCTACTAGAGGGAATTCTGTTCCACTTCCAGCTGGGGTTAGTCACTTTCCTGAGAGAGGAAAAAAGGGATTGCAAGTACCTCACAGGAAGGAATTCCCAAGTGCGCCTTCCTGGGTTTCAAGAGGTTTTTTTGCATTTGGGTGATGGCAGTGATACCACACCAAGGCCAGGAATTGGAGGCCTTGGAGAGTTTTAAGAGCAGACTTTAAGACCAGTGGCTTTTAAGACCTGTTGCAGGCTCCCACCTTCTGCACTCAGAGTGCCAGAGTGAGGAAACAGCCTTGACATGGTGGCATAGCAGTGTGGACTTTTTTGAACCAGAAGCACAAAGCTCAGGATTTTTAAAAGGACATTTTTTTTTCGCCTGTTGGGTAGTGGACATTTTGGAAGAATTTTTTTTTCTCCTTCTTCTTGTCGCTCTTATTTTTATTTTTTCTTTTGCTGCCTGGGGAAAAAGGCATGCAAGGGGTTTAACTGGCAAAGCCAGGGAGTCCAAAACAAGCATTTTTTTTCTAGCTTTCATGGCAACAGGATAGCTAGGCCAGAGTAGGGCAGGGAAGCAGCCCAGTGAATGCGTTTGTGGTGGGGCAGAGGATCCATGGAGACACCAGCCCCAGGTCAGTCCCAGAAGTCCAACTCCAAGGCAGACATGTGGAGTGGGGACGAGGTAGCGGGTAATAAGCCCGTGGAGGCAGGAGTAGATAGGACCAGCTATGTCCCTTCCATACCATGAGGGCCAAGCTGGGGGGATGTCTTTAAGACAGGAAGATCTCTAACTAACAGCGAGATGGAGCTCTTTCTAGAGATCAGGCACATAGAAGCTGAGGAGAAGGAAAAACAATGGCACTTTGAGCTGGAGAAAGCTGAGAAACTGGGCGCTGCAGCTACAACAGCTTCTTCTACTGCCATTCCTATCCCACCTTATGCTCTCCAACCCAAGAAATACCCAGTGTACCAGGTAGGAGATGATGCAGAGGGCTTCCTAGAAAATTTTGAAAGGGCCTGCCTTGGGTACAGCATCTCCACAAACCAATACATGGTGGAGTTGAAGCTGCAACTCAGTGGATCCTTAGCAGAAGTGGCAGCAGAAATGCCTAGAGAAACCATGAACAATTATGTGCTCTTTGAATAAAGGGCCAGAATGAGGATGGGGCTGACTCCTGAACATGCCCATCATCAGTTCAGAGCTCTAAGGTGGAAACCAGGCATGGCATTCACCCAATATGCCTACCAAATTGATAAAAATTGGAATGTCTGGGTATCAGGGGCACAAGCTAAAACTGTGGAGGAGCTCTCTCTCCTAATAAGACTGGAACAGTTCCTAGAGGGTGTTCCTGAAGAAATACAAGGATATATCCTGGACTGGAAGCCCAAATCTATATCAGAGGCAGGGGAGATTGGAGCCAGATGGGTGGACGTGACAGAGAGGACTCGAACTGGTAGCAGTTTGTGGGGGTCCCAAGAGGGGTGTCCAGAGACAGCATATCAACACCAGGGACAACCCAAGGGCCTACCTCACAGGGAGGAGCCCACTGCACCACAAGGAATGCCTTGGGCACCTTTTCACCCCACAACCCCATTCTCCAGCAACAAACCTCGCTCCAATGAGCAGCCAGCTGGGTGGTGTTTTAAATGTAATGAGCTGGGGCATGTGAAGGCCAACAGCCCCAAGAGCACAAACAGAGTGCAGTTCCTTGCAGCAGGGTCACACCATGTGCCTGCAGGCCCAGAGGCCGCACAGATACCCCCCAGAGCAAAGGGAGATCGTGAGTGTGGGTGGGAAGAAGGTTGTCGCATGGAGAGACACTGGAGCACAGGTGTCAGCTATCAACCAGTCCTTAGTGGACCCCCAAACTCATCAATTTACAAGCCCAAATAACAGTTCGACCCTTCAAGTCAGACTCTTTTGACCTGCCTACAGCTGAATTGCCTGTTAAGTACAAAGGTGGGTCAGGGACCTGGACTTTTGCAGTCTATGATGATTATCACATTCCCATGCTAGTGGGAGAGGACTTAGCGAACCATGTAAGGCTAGCCAAAAGGGTGGGCACCATCATCCACATCCAGGCTAAGCAGGTCTCCCCATTTAACCCTGTTACTGAGCCTTCTACCGGGGTCCAGTCTGTGTTTCCAGTTACCACAGGGTCAGAGATCCAGAAAGAGGTGGCAGACCCAGACACCAACCCAGCATCTACAACAGCAGCAGTAGAGGCAGTCCTTGGAACCCAGCCAGAACGAGAACCAGACCTGGTGCTTGCAGCATCCTCAGGGTCATGGAAGCCAGCATCGGAGGGTGCCACAAGACCTGTACTTGTGGTAGCAGCTGACCCTTCACAAAAGGTTGTCTTTGAGTCTGTAACACAATCCCATGCACCAGCGGAGAGTGTTTCACAACCAGGCGAGGCACCCACATTGCCTGCATCACTTCCAGAGGGACTGAGCCTGAGTCTACGACCCAGGGCGGAGCTGAGGTCCCCAGCACCAAAGGAGCAGTTCCAAGCCAAGAAGGAGGCAAAAGAGAGTTTCAAGGGAGCTTGGAGGTTGGCACGGAGTGGCCTATCACCTCTCAGTACTTCAGATAGGTCCAGGTTCGGTATCAAAAGAGGACTGTTACACAAAGAGACACAAAGGCACAAGAAGGACTGGCATCCTCAGAGACAGTTGGTAGTTCCAACTAAGTACAGGGAAAAGCTCTTGAGCTTAGCCCAGGACCATCCTAACGGTCATGCTCAGGTGAACATGACCAAAGACTTGTGGGAGAACCCCTGAAAACCACTCCTGTTAAGGTAAGAGGGTGGGAAGGAGCTTGTGAACTTGTGGGGCCAGAGAGCACTTTAGGAAAGAATGCCTGGCCCAGAAAGACAGGTCTAGTCCCTGGGTAGAAAATGAGCCAGAGACACATGTGGCCTGGAAAAAAAGAAGGGGATGTTTCTGGTGCCAGGAGCAGGGCCATATAAAAAGACATTTTCCCCTGAGGTTAAAGAGGGCAGGAGCAAGAAGGCCCAAGTCGGCCAGGTCTGGGATGGACAAGAAAGAGGGTTCTATACAGACAGCAGCCTGGGTGCACCCCCTCATCTAGGAAGAGGGACACCACAGATAAAGCGCTTGGGACAGAGAGGGCCCAGACCAACAACAGAGCCCAACTGGAGATCATGTGACCTGTAGTGAATTTTATGTGTGTACATTGTACCATATTAACCCTGTTTTTTCCTAGTTTCAGGAAGAAATCACAGCCAGTGTGGGTCCAGGCTACATGAGGCTGCCCAGCACCATCTATGATTTGGGGGGCATGTAATAATCCTTGGGGAGGAAGGGGTTAACACTCTGGTTAGCGAGTCCTGGGACAGCTAATAGGTACAAAGCACAGCTTTTTTAATTGGAGCAGCAGCTTTGCCTGTTCCTGTTTGGATGCAGCAGAGCTCCTGGAAGGATCAGGAGGAGGCCAGAGGGGCCTGAGGAAGAGTCCAGCAACATCCTTACCAAAGATAAATTAAGTTTGTTACTGACCAGGCACGAGTAGAACAGGGAATGTTTGTTTAGATGCGGTCAGGGTATTTTCTTTGTGTTTGGTTGGTTTTGGATTTCTCTGTGCTGAGCACATGTACCCCTCCCCCTCCCCTGTGACTACCTAAGTAAATTCCCAGAGAAAGCAACTCTCTGTGTTTTTTATCTGTTCTTTTCAATTAAAGATTTTACCTTTTAATTAAGCTCTGGTTCTGTGTCCTGAAAGGCAAAAAGTTTGTGTGCATGTGCCTCAGACTACACAGCTGGCTATTAGAGGGACTTCTGTTCCACTTCCTGCTGATGTTCCAGCTAGGGTTAGTCACTTTCCTGAGAGAGGAAGGAAGGATTGCAAGTACCTCACAGGAAGGAATTCCCAAGTGCGCCTTCCTGGGTTTCAAGAGGTTTTTTGCATTTGGGTGGTGGCAGCGATACCATTCTAAGGCCAGGAATTGGAGGCCTTGGAGAGTTTTTGGTGCAATCAGGCAGTAGAATATGCTAGGTTTAAGACTGCTTTGAAATGAGTTACCACCAGAAAGTAGACACAATAATCCTGTCCTTAACTGTGACATTACTTCCCAACATAGTTCATGTGTGTTGAGAAGTGTTTGCTTAATTTGGTTTCCATGGCTATCAGGTGTAAGTAAAGCACCCTATGTCCTTCCAGAAGCATGGTCTAAATCCTGCAGTAAGAATCACGATTCTTATGCATTGTGGTGGAAAGTTTGAACATACTGTGGCAGCCTTTTATACATTTTCATAAGTAGAGTTTTGTCATGGAGTAAAATAAGTGAACGAAGAATGCAGCTAGTAGAGTAGTGCCTAATGGATTTTGATACTAAATACACTTTTTTCTAGTGTCCCCATACTTTCAATCTTCAGCATGCTGTAGTTCAAAATATTTAGGTTTTAGAGTGAACAATGTATTGTGATGCATGGAATGGAGCGATCATGCCTCTCAGCTTTCTCTTCAAGATCTCCATAAACAAGCAAAGAATCATTCCATCATTTGGCACTCCCTCAACATTTTCAGAGTCATAAGTTAGCCCTCTTTATGATGGAATCTTGGAATGAGATTGGTGGCTGAGCAGGCTGTTGTCTTTCCGGTCCCAAATTTATTGGTGTACGTGGCAGTGTCCCCTGCTAAGAACTCACTAGAATGCAAGTGTGCATAAGTTGCCATAGAAAATACTTTACTAAAGAAGGAGCTAAATGAGTTTGATTAACAGAGAGGGATCTTTAATCTGTAGATGTCAACAGGCTATGTCTTCAAAGGCAAAATTTTTGAAGATCTTCAGGCTTTTCTATTTAAAGTTATGACTCATAAATCTGGAATTGGTAACAGGAAGGGTTTTGCTGTGTGAGACTCTGACAAGGTTAAAATGGTGGATAAAATTAAAACATTTGCAATGGACCAAACTACTTCTCCTCAAAAATCACTTACACAAAATTTTCCCTCTTAGAAAGTCATTTTGCTTCAGTCATTGTATGAAAAGAAAATACTAGTCATAGAGAAAGATTACTGGGCAGGAGAGGTCAGTGGAGATGAAAGATTAATGAACAGAGAGCAAGCACCTGCTTAATTACTTATGCTTCCTCTCAACTTTCTGCCTGCCTGAACTGCCCTCTGGTTCTAAATTTTAAGTTCAGCAGCGATGTCTCATCTTCACACTCTACACTTTCCATTCTTTCCCATTTCATGCACTTCTCTACTTTGTGCTACCTCAGCAAGGGGGCATAGATTAGCTGACCTGTTGGGGCCCCTCTCAGTCTTGCATGAATACAGTTTTCTCACTTTCCTTCCCTGTTTTGCAGCAAGCATTTGTCCAAAAGCCTTATGCAACTGCTCGCACATTCTAGCCAGTGATGCAGCTGTGGATGGCTGAATGGAAGTGGCTGTATTTCACAAGGAAAAGATGTGGAGAAACAGACCAGCCACCTGTTCCAGGGCAGATTGTTTTGTTTTTCCCATAGTCCCATGTGGGAGGCCAAAATTGGCACTCTGTGGGGCAACCATATAGGTTTGGCAGGCCTGCTGGTTGGAGGAAGAAGTGGCTGTATTCTTAGCAGAGCAGTTCCCACAGTCAGCTATCTCTACTGAGTTCAGAAACGCTCCTTAGCTTTGAGGTAGTAAGTAACTTGGACGTTCCAGAGCAAAGATGCTAGGGATTATCGGGAACTTCCCAGCTCACTGTTGGTAAAGTATTCTTAGACATTGCTGGTCAGGTATGCTACCAGAACTGAGCTCCCTAGAGCTGGATGACATCAGCAATAGGGGCATTTTATCCATACTATATTACTGAGGTGGGGTATGTTTAAGGGACCCAGTGACCTAGCCAGTTTGCTCACAGTGGGAGGTGAATATGGGAGGCCTGTGCTGAAGATGAGATTTTTGTGAACCAGAGCTTCAGTTTCAATATATTTCACACAGTCCCTCGGGTTGAGAAGAAAACCTGTGAGCCTTGGCTCCCAGTTCTAGGTTGCAGCCATTAGACCTCAAGGTTATCAGATGGAAAGTGTTTTAGAAGTACTGAGTGGTTTCACAATTAACCTTTCATTCATATGCATTCCTCCCGGATCACAGGCGACTGGGATTTTATGGGACCCCTCCTCCCTCTGATGCTGGAGCAAATTAACAGAAGAGAACAGAACAGGAGTGTGTGTGCAGGACAGTGGGAACACTAGGGCCCCACTTCCATCATCACTTTTCAAAGTGGGAGGCAAGAGAGCTAACCAAGACAAGATGTCCCCAGGACAAGCTATGTGCTCTGTGCAGAGGGTGGGCTGTTTCTTTCACTCTCTTCCAAGCAACTGCAGGGATGGTTTTGAATTGGATAGCTCAGTGTGTGGCAGGGAAAGGCACCACTATGATGTCTAGTCCTCAGGGCCAATGCCATCTATGCAGAGCCTGGCAGCTGAGTAATAAATAGTGGGGAGGATGAATCCCTCTTCACTTGGCCCAGAGCTCTTGGGAGTGTTTCTACGAGGTAAGTAGCAGGCTGATGGTGGCAGTTAGAGGTAGGGGAGGGATTGACTGGGGTAATAAGAGAGGCAGTGTTTTAGGGAATGCTCAGTGCTGTGAAGGTGCCTGGGGTCTGCCAATAGCAGGACTGGGGGGCAGAACAAGCATGTGAAATGGGGGAAGGGAAAGGATGGCAGGTGTAGTATTGCAGTAGCATACAAGCCAGAGAAGCACCAGGGCAGGAAGGATTCTATGTGAGCGCTTGGCACAGGACAGAGGTTACGCAGTCACCCGTTTTCTGCTGGGACGTGAAGCTTCTCCCCCAGCTCATGTGGCTGTCTGAACCCCTGCTTCCTCCTGCCCAAACTTTCTGTGTCTCTCCCAGGCTTCCTGGTTGGGGTCTGTTTAATGTAACCCCCTAACACTTAAGTCTGGTCACTGCCTCAGTCAGTTAGGGATGGAGAAACAGGCTGAGTGAGTGAATCATCCTATAGCAGCCTCCATCCCATAGTGACCCAGTTCCTGCCTTTGGCAGGGCACATAGCCAGCCGCCTCTCATCCTGGGAGGGGAGTGGGGAGTATGAGTAGGGGTGGGACTAGGCGAGAAGAGGAGGAAGTCAGCCAGAGAGCCATGCAGTAAGGGGGGTGAAGGGTAGGGGGAAGAAAACAGGGGTGGGACTTTGTCCTTCGAGGGGCATTAGTATGGGGGCAGGCCAGGGAGCTTACCTACCCCAGGGGAAGCTTCAAAAACAATCTCTGTGCTGTATACAAGGGGGTGCTTCCAGACAGAGGGCTGGGGAGTGCAGGAGGCAGGTAGAGTGGCTATGAAAACATGAAAGGAGGGAAAGAGTATAAGCAGGCAGCACCCCTGATAAAGGCTGGAAAGGTTGTTATAACTTCAAGGGAGTAGCTACATTACAAACAGAAAGGAGAGAGCTGGTAGTGAACTACATCCAGCACTGAAGCAGTTCTATGGAGGCATCAAGTGAGCTGGTTTGTTTGATGTATGATACACTGAGGCAGGGGCAGGGTCTGATGCTGGCTTAGGTATGACGCTGATATGACATAGACAAATACAGAGCTATTAAATTTCATGGAGGGATCTGGAAACTAATACATTAACACCAGGCACTTAGTCAATGTAAAGAACCACATATTTATGGAGCATTATCTTTGTACTGTGGTGGTGATAGGCAGGAGTGTTGCTGCCGAAAAAGAAGAGTTGGGCCCTACCCTTTGTCCCGCCCCAGGGCTGGTGGCCAGGGTGGGCCCAGTCTGGGCCCAGCTGCTTCTGGTAAGTGTGCTGGAGCCAGATCCAGCTCCTGCCCCAGTCAGCAAACGGCAGGTGGCCCGGAACTGGAGCCAGTCCCTGCTGCTGCTAGCAAGTGTCCCAGAACAAGAGCCAGCTCCTGCTGCTGCTGGCAAGTGGCATGTTGCCCCATCCTGGCTCTGGCTCCTGCTTTCTGCCTCTGCTGGCAAGCAGCAGGTGGCCTGGAGCTGGATCCAGTTCCTGCCACTGTGCTGCTGGCCAAGAGAGCCAGATGGCCCCAGCCCAGATCTGACTCCTGCTGCTGCTGACCAGCTGCAGGTGGCTGGAGCCAGATCTGAGGCAGGGTCAGGGCAATGCAGGGCACAAGCCCCGTGGGCCAGCAGCAGTGATGCCTGTGGCCATAGGGACTTAGTTTCAGTGCTATGTATCTGTAAATGATCTAGCACTTGTGATGAATCAGATGGTGGTGGTTAGATTATGGCTTGTGTTACAGTAGTGCTAAGAAGCATTATCCATGAATGGAGTCTCATTGCACTATGAGCTATATGTGTGGATAATGCTTCTCCCAAAGAGATCACAGTCTAAGTAGACTGGTCAGACAAAGATAGTGTTGTCCCCTTCCTACAGATGAGGACCTGAGACCCAGAGAATCTGTGTCTTGCCTAGGATGGCACTGGAATCCTGGGACTGATTTGGAAACTGAAGCCAATTGTCCTGAATACTGTGAAGAAGCTACCTCTTTCCATGTGTGTTAACTATAGTTTTTGCACTTAAAATTTAATGGCATATAGAAATGTTCAAGCAAAATCATTTGTGAGTTGGTAACTGTGCTCAGAGGTCTGGCTGAAGCCTCTCTTAAAATATAGATCTTAAAGTTCAATGTGGCTCTCTGAGGAAGACCTCCTGCAATACCAGGACACGTTAAGGATGGATCATTAGACTTGGTAGTGAATCTTTGTGCATCATTCAAGGTTGCCCAAAACATTGTTACAAATAGGTTATTGGTGGGTTAATTCTTTTGGGCCTTCTTATTCCTAATCTTTTCAACAATGCATAATAAGGAATCTTCCCATCTTCTTGCACAACAGGTAAAGGAAGAGAGCCAACTTTGTAGCACCCACTTCTTTTTTTATTATTATCAGAGCTAGGAAGGAGTGGTGAGTGTGGTGTATTGAAAACTGTGCCAATTACAAGCTATCGTTCTAACTTTCTAAGGGATTACTTGGCCTTGCTTGTAGACTGGGGGTGGTCTGTGGGGAAATGTGTGATCTGGGTTCTGTAGTCAGGGGAATGAGTTGTGCCTCTCTGCTTTGGGGAGCAACCTAGTTTGTCTCTCTGTTCTTGTGTGTTAGGGTTCTGGATTCTATGAAATAAAACAGTATAATGTTACAACCTTCCAGACAGAGTTTTTGTCTTTAATTTAACTTTTGTTTGTGTATACCATGAATAGACTGGTAAGGAAAGAGTGTCATGGCTCACTGCTGCTTATTCACTGAGCAGCTACTCAAAGAGAGTAACATGCTCACTCAAAGAGGGGTAGTGATAGTCACAAAGATGAAAGATCTCTCACTCCTCTTGCTGGGGTTCTGTAGCTCCATACATCCTTCCTTTTGTGCTATGCCCTTTTGGACCAATCAAGCCCTTTCTTTTTATGATAAGTCCTTTAATGGGATTTTTAAACAATCCTGTCTCTGTATTTATGTTTTTCAACTGAAAGAGAGGTGATAATAGCAGATGGAGCAAAACTTTCTATGAAGTTAGGATGCTAAAGAATATTCAAAGACAGTGGCAATAGCTGTTCACATATGGTCTGGTCTATATTCCAAACATGCAGCAACTGCAGACTGCAGAGTTTTACTATTGACTCCCAAGAGAGTACTGATGGGAGATTGTGGTAGAGGGGTACATCATCAGGCCCCATAGAAACTGATATCTGAATGGATCCTGTTTACACTGTGGTTTTCCAGTGGTTAGAGTACATTCAAATGGAAGGCTCTTTGGGGCAGGAACAGTCTTTCTGCACAGTGCCTAGTGCATGGGTTCTGTTGCATTACTAAGAGGGGCATGTGTACAGTTGGGTGCCATCTAAAGTCAACATTGAGAAGTCTAAATAACAAAACTGGAGGGGAATGGCCGCACCTCACCCCATGCTCTGGCATCTTGCGTCCCCACTGCTGGCTGTTACTCCCACTTTAGAAGCATTGAATTGTGGGTAGGTGTCCCATAGTCCAATGAAGTGCTGGGGCTTAGGGAAAGTTAGCTGTTCTCCTGTAATGCAATGCTCTCCTCCTCTTCCCTTCTCCCAGGAATGTCCCTTAAAGGTACATTCCTCTGGGAGCTGGGGAAGGTGCTCCCCTCCCAGCTCTGGCCACAGCTGGGTAGAGAACCCCCCACCCATCTCTGGCCAGCAGCGAGGTAGAGACTCTTTATCTGGCTCTGGCCACAGTGGGGTAGAGATTCCCTTCCCAGCTCTGACTGTAGCAGGGTAGGAAACCCACACCTGGCTCTGGCCACAGCAGGGAAGGGACACCCTGACTGGCTCTGGCCACTGGGGGTAAGGGGACAGATGGGCCCCAAATCAAGACCCAGGTGGTTGGGGTGGGTGCCTTTGGGGCTACTTGTGCTGGGCACCCAAATGTATAATTATGGACCTGGCAGGGATGGAGCCTGCTCAGCTCCTCTGCAGTATTACTGACAGTGTTTCAAACACATCTAGGCTTATTCTACAGCAGGGGTGTCAAACTTCCAGCCCAGAGGGCCGGATCTGGCCTGCCAGTGGCTTTTATCCAGCCCCAGAGCTGCTGCATGTTCCAGGGAGGCAGCTCCATGCCCCGTCTCTGTTGCCCAAAGCTTATCTGCCAGTAGCAGTGAGAGAAGAGCTGCCAGCCCCTGCCACTGCATCATCTAGCCAAGGCAGAGAAAATTTTAACCCCTTCCTTTCCAGCCCAGGCAGCATGGTCTGCACTGCAGACTGTAGTATGTAGTGGCCACAACAGGGAGGGAAAGAGCTGGGGTGCCAGCAGCTGCAGGGCCCTGTGGGGGTGGGGTGGGGTGGGGGTGGGAAGATGAGAACCATGTGTGGGCTGCTGGGTCTGTGATGGCAAGGGGGGATCCCAGAGTTAGTGGGCAGGCCTGAGCCAGATGCAGGCCACAGAGTCCCCCAGTGGTAAAGGGAGGACTCAATGCAAGGGGGGAAGATCCTGCTGTGCAAGGTGTAGATTGAGCAGGGTCCCCCATCAGCAGGCCAGGGATTGGGCCCAAGATTACTGGGCCTGTGTTTTGGTGGGGGCAGACTAGGTGGGCTCCATCAACACGAGTATGATGGTGGGTGGGTGTGTGAATGTGGAGTGGGCTTTCATGGCAGGGGGTGGTGGCTTCACGGGGTAAGAATGGCTGGGAGGTGCTTTATTTGGGGGCCAAGCATGGCCAGGAGGCAAGAGTGAAGAATGCTGGTGGGGGGGGGGGGTAGGGTTTTGCTGTGAGCTCAGTGATGCCTGAGCCTTCTGTCCCAGTGTACTCACTCTCCCCATCCCACTCACACCCCTTGCCAACCCCTCCCCTTCTGTCACCCACAAGGCATTGTGTCATGGCACCAAAAATAAGCATATATTTGAAACAGGTATTGCTTCATTGTGTTCAGATTTCTGGGCTGGTGTTTGGTTGGGTGTGGGAGGGTGGAGGGCTGAACACTATGTCTCTTAAAGGGTTCCTTTCAAAGCTCTCCTTGCACACAATGGTGCAGAGGCAAACACATATTACACCCTGACCCCCCCCCCCCCTCCTTGATCAACGTGCGTAGGACTGGATGCCACAATTTGGGGTGTGGTGTCCAGCAGCTGTAGCGGGACCCTGTCCGAATGCTATTCTTCCTGGAGCTCAATCAAGCACTGCAGCGTGTTGGGCTGATCCCAAATTTCACAATCCAGGGTTGCTACTCTTCTGTTCTTCATGCCAAACTGCAATTTCTTAGAGAGGGAGAGATGCCATGCTCTGAGGCAGAGCCATCCCTAGGGTAGGGCAAGAGGGCAGCCGCCCAGGGCCCCTGCTTTGGGGGACGCTGTGGGGCTGCACTGCTGCTCCCTGCACCCCTTGCCAGGGACTGGGCAAGCTGGCCAAAAGTGGTAGGCTGGTTCACAGGGCCGGAAGTGGCTTGGAGTGAAAGTTGTTTAAGGCAGTAGATCAGCACTGCAACAAAGGTGAGTCATTAGGACTAACAATGAGGTGCTAATTGTTGTTCAAACAAACTCTATGCCTCCTCTCTGAGTCAGTATCTCTTTGGGCTTCTCTCATTCATATGAAAAGGACTGAGGTCACTGGCAAGGAACCTTTGTGGGTTTCTTTTTATCAAGAGACCCAACGAAGAAAAGAAAAAACTGTGACCACCCCTTATTCCACCATTTCTGGGATATGGGGATTGCAGTTATTTTTGCAAATTAGGACTTGCCTCTTTTTTCAGTGGGTTGAGAATTCCCTTACTTGCAACAAAAGTTATAACTTGTAGATTTTTAATAAAAACTCTTTTCAGAGATTTTTTTTGACTGATAATTAAAAAGAGAAGAGAAAAGCAAACTGTTCTAGTAGGAGCCTGTGTTAGAAAGTATGGTATTTTTTCTACAATTAGAAAGCCTAAGTAACAGAATAAAATCCACCTCAGGGATGGATCTGCTGGAAGTAGAAGTTATACTATGGGCCTAAGCTGAAGGGAGGGGAATTGGATGGCCTCATCGTGTTGCTGCCTTATGCACACTGCCAGGGGTCACCAGGCCAAGCAGAGAGGGCTAGCAACCCTTCAGTCACAATGTTGTGGACAATTGTGTGTTCCTCGAAACGTATGCAGACTCAGGGAGCAGATGAAGTGCAGAGGTGAAAGCAGAACCCAGAGGGGCTGCTTCAGTTCCTGGGATTTGGCAGTGGAGAAGGGAGCAAGACCTGGAGGGACTTGGACAGGCTCAGCAGCAGACAGGATCTTCCAGGACCTTTCTTTCCAGCCTGGCATTGGCTCTCTTCTCCTTCCCCTGTCTCAGCACTGCCATCTCATTTCCCCACCCAGTTGCCCCCACCCTCATTTGCAAGGAGCTCCCATACACACACTCCAGGCTATAACTTGCAATTTTAGAGACTTGACATACTTCCTGATTTGAGACAGGAGTATGACATGTGGGCTCCCCCTCTGCATGTTCCATATAGGTGATCTCAGATTAGATGTGTAGATTTCAGAGATGCAATAGAAGCCTCAAGAGAAAGGATGAAAGCCATGAGGATTTGCCATGCCCTGGCACCCCGCAGCCATTGTCACTGTTCAGTTTTCTGGCAGAGGTAGCTTTTTTTCAGTGGAGGGTTGTCGCATGTCAGAGGGGTCCAGAGCTAGGTCCCGAGGAAAACAGTTTGACAACCACTTGCTTAAAGGTGGCTGAGAAACCAGACCCTGCACTCCTGTTTTGCTGCTTTTGGTCAGCTCACCTGGTCCCTGGCATGGGATGGCTGGTGCAGGCATCTGTCCCTCCCCTGGAGTGGCCATCCCCGCCCCCCCCCCCCAGTGCCAAGGGGGATGTGAGTGGGGGCTCCGCAGAGGGTGATTTGCCCAGGGCCCCACGCCCACCTAGGGATGGCCCTGCTCTGAGGTCAGTCTCCATCACCCTGGAGGGGTACATGAGCTCAGAGAACATGTCATCCCATGATTTGCAGTTCTTCTTTACAAGCAGGCTAAGTTGGTCAGCAGGAGTGTTGCATTCCAAGGTCAATGAGTCCCCTGTAACTAGCAAAAAATTTTTCACATTCTTTGGTGAGCCAATGCAATGCATCACATACTGCTCCTTCTCTGCACTCCCACAATTTCCCGGTGGTCATACTTATAGTGGCTCTCAGAACACTTGGTTACGCAAGTTACTTTTAAAATGGTTCTTCTTAGCTTTTGGATTGCTGCCCCCTGCTTTAGGTCAGGAATTCTCAACCTTTGGAGGGTTGTAACAAGGCTGTGAGGGTTCAAAGCTGAAGCTCTCCTGCTCACAAGGCTCTACCCCTAACTTTTGGCAATGGGTTCAAGTCTTCTGCCACTGAAAGAAACTGCCTGCAAAGGCAGCTCCTTCCCCAATCAAGTACTTTCAGCCAAAGGCTGCCCTGAAAGTGCCAGGGGCAGGGCCAGATTAACACCCTTATGGTCTCAGGACTATAAAATGATGTGGGGCCTGTGGCCAGCCACCAGCCAGTCTGGGGGCAGGAGACTGGAGTCTTTGGAATCTGGGAAGCTATACTTGCATTGGTGCCCTCCAAGACTGGCAGCACCCTATGGTTGGGGTCTGTGGGTTCATGTCCCACTTTTCCCTTCCATTCTATCAGCAGCGGCACTCTAAAGAGTTGAAGAGTGTCTGTGTGACTATGTCCTGCTTTTTCCCTGTGGTGAGGGCAGCGAAGCAGCTGTGAAATGCTCTCTGTGGGTCCCTTCTCATGCCCAGGTCAGGGTTGGAGGATACCCTGCCTGTCTGTTGAGCTGTGGACAGTGAGGATCCTGCTGTCCTTTGCCCCCTCCCATCCTGTCCTGGCCCCTTCACCTCCTTCCTCGTCCAGCACCCCACACCTATCCCCCCTCTAGCCCAGTCCCCCCACCCCTCTCCAGCCCCCTTACAACTTTGGCTCCCAGGAGTGTATACTACACCCTTGAAAGGAATGCAGCTACAGCAGCTTTCAAAGTGGTGGGGCACTTCCAGGCAGCTCAATTCTCAAACACCACTCACAACCCAGACCCAAACCCCATATCCCTGCACACCCCAGCCTCTACACTCACCATGTAGCCAGAAGGGACATCCTCTGCACTGCAGCCCGCCCAGGCCCAATAGCTTGTGCTTGGATGACTGTAGCAGTTAACAGTCCTCCTTCTTCAAGCACTGCTTGGATTCATTGAGTAATAGATGTATGTGCTGCAGTGCACGATTGGTCGGAAACTCTTTTGCCCTAGCCTGTCAGGAAGGGGCAAGCAGCCACTGTCTCCCTTGCCACCCTGTGGCTATATATTTGGCTGCCTCCCATCCCCTTCTCAGTTTCATTTTTTCCGCCCTCAGAGACAGTTCTTGGAACGACCCGGTCCTTGCAATCTTGCAAGCAGCCTGTCTCTGCTGTTTATGAGCCTGCAGCTCGACTGGGAACACCTTTTCATGGACATCATTCCACAAAAGAGTGCTCCTTCTACAGAGCTTCCAGCCTCAGAGCAACATCATTCCTCCTTGCCGCCCACCATGCTGGGGTTTAAACTTTGTGTGGCCTGTGGCAAGGCCTTCCTGCAGGACCATCCCCCACGAGAAGAGCCTCCGGTGCCTGGGCGAAGCCCATTTAGTCACCAAATGCTCCCTTTGTCTGTCCTTTAAGCCTAGGACAATCAAAGACAGGGAGCAAAAGCACCGGGCGCTGGCCTCTGGACAAAAGCAGCTGCCTACTCCTGAGGCTTTGGGGCATCCGTCAGTATCGCATGCAGTTTTGGCACCGTTGCCTTCCTGGCACTGCTCCTCAACAGAGTGCAAAAAGGCCAGCTTGGTACCACCGTCGGTACCAGAGCGTGGGCGCTGATTGCACTCCCCCACTTGGGAGTCGCTGCAGGACCAGCAGGAGTTAGTGCCAATCCTTGCCATACCAGAGGTCTTCGAGGCAATGAGGTCCCTCCTCCTCCTGCCAACACCTCCCACCCTGGCACTGCCCAAGAAGAGGGGTAAACAAGCTCTCGCTTCAGCAGCATGGCTGCTCTGGAAGTGACACTGAACACCATCCCTAATTTCAGTACTGAGCGCCCTGGCTCAGGAACCAACACATGAGGGACCTGGTACTGCTGAGTTGTCTTCCCTTATCACTCTGCTTTCACCATCCTTGTGGTCTCGAGTGCCTTCTTGGTCACCGAGTCTGAAGGAGGGTGTTTCGAGGGGGAGTAAACAGCTCCGCCCTCAACCTTCGGCACTGTTCCCATTGAGGTACTGGCCCCATGAATGGTCCTCCAAGGAGACCATGATGGAGTCACGAAGTACCATTTCACCCAGTTTGGCACCGGCTCCTTCAGCACCAGGAAGAGTCTTAAACCAACTTCCTACACCGGGGATCTGATGGTGCATTTCAACCTCCTTTGCCGTGTTTCTACGTATGTGGGGTTGGAGGTTCAGTTCCTTACGGGGCCTACTGATCTCCTATTTGGGCCAATTTTCACCTCTGCTAACCCTGTTGCAGTACCCCTGCACCCTAGCATATGGGACCTCATCATGTCCCGCTGGCAAAGCTCAGGCTCCTTCGCCGTAGTCTCTGACATGGTGGGCTTAAAATAGCAGGTCTTGAGGACGGAGTTTCCTGCTCTCATCTACTACCTGATACTATCTTAAGGAGTGGTGGAAGCCACCCTCGCCCCAGGGAAGGCCTTCCATCGGGTCCGTAAGGATCGCTAGTATGGGGGACACCCCCCTCCTGCTTTAATAATCAGGCCCTATGGAGTTAATGTTGGAGCATCCACTCTCTGCCCTACTCCATAAGAGAACGGACTCCAAGGTTATCTCCGTAAGGGCTGTAGGTCAGGACTTTCTGCGCCCCGCAAGCCCAAATAAACAGATGGGAATAGTTCCCCAATGGTTTCTGAATCCCCTCCCCTTATTGGGGAAGGTTCTTCTTTTCAATGGCTATGTGGAATGCTGCCTAAGGGTGGTTTCCTTTCATGCTACCCTGTGGCAGTGGCTTCTTCCCCAGTCTGGAGATGTTTTTCCCATAGGCCTTGTGTCCCCTAGTTGCCAGGCACACATTGTGCTTGCACCTTCAGTGATCATCTCTTACAACAAAAGGAGACAACACAACCCCTACTGATTGGCCTAGTGTTCTAGGTTTGTTGCTTTGCTGTATCAGGCCACAGTATTTGAATTGGGGGATCACTAAGCCAGTAGCTTAGTTTGTTGGATGATAATGTCCCACATGCACAGAACTCTCATCCTTGGGTTAGAGGCCTCGTGCATTGCCACCCTCTGCAGTCATACCTTCCCCTCTCTTTCTTTAGGCTACCCCAGACTCTGGGGCTAGCACATCTGAGGACTCCTCTCTGCTGTAAGGTTTGCTTGCTGGATTTTCTCCCTCCCTCCCCTTTTCCTCTCCGCTTGGGAGAGAATGTCTAAGACATTCATGCAAATGACGTCTCTTTGCTGTACCAATTACACAGACCCGCATCACCGAGTGGGACATGGGTTACATATTGCCAGATCAGATTGGGATAACTAGGGGCTATCACAGCCATTGATCCCCCTTTCCTAGTCCCAAGAGGCCATTTGGGGATTGGAGGAAGTCACTAAAAGGCCTCCAAAAGGTTTTCCCTTAGGTGAGGGAACGCTCCTTCAAACTAGCCCTGTTGTAGTCAGTGCCACAGTAGATCCAGCAACACCAGAAGGCTATTAGATTCTTTATAAACGGGAAAGGAAATCTCTCTAAGCAACCTTCTTTCCTGTTCCTTTGCTCTGTGGAAAATTTGTAGGCTCCTGTGCGGCACTAACCCCAATCCGGGTAGGTGATGCCTCTCACCCTTTCAAGGGTTGCTCGCCCTTCAGGGTGTTGTTTCCATGCTCCTGTCATTCTCAAGAATGTCCTGAGGTAATGCCTCACTCCCTAGTTCCACTATCATTTGATAGATTGGGGCTGGGCTTATTTTGAGGCCTCTCTTTGCTATGGAAGTAGCTGTTGCAACTGCTTATGGTTTAAGAGTCGAAGTCATTGAGAGAGGCAATCTCTCTCTGATCTGGAATCGCTAGAGTTTAAAAAAAAATATCGCTCTCTGAGCTAAATCCACTGGAATGGAGCAGCAGATTGGGGTGACCAGCTATGCTTTCCTATCCCTGTCTCTCCTCTTTCAGGCATCAAATAGAAGGGGTAATGAGCATTTTCCCTATATTCTACCACCTTTCAATACTTTCCAAGGCTGGAGATTCACTATCATGACCAGCTGCCTCCTAGTCGTTTGTCATGTTGGCGCACATACATTGCCCGTATTGGGAGGTCGTGACCTTTGTTAATGGTTGTTTTCTTCCTACTCCCTTCTTTTGTGGGCCTGTGCCAAAAAAAAAAAAAAAACCCAAAAAACACCAGGATAAAGAGGTGAAGGGAGTGGGTGGGGGGGAACGAGGGTCCACGCTACCACAGCGCATACCCTCATTCCATCTTCGACTAATGGGGCTAACTTCCACTTTGCCCATGTATCCAGACCCTTAAGACATTTCTCTCCTCCCTCACTGGTGGACACTCAGTCTCTTTCAGTGTGTTTCAGACTCGGCCCACGATGAAGCCCAGGGCACCAACTGGGGGACTGCACCACTGAACCACTTGCATACCATGGTATTGCAGATGCCAATGACATTCACATCATCACGAACCACAGGAAATAGCTTAAGGGCTGCAAGAGGCTGCGAGGCCCATGCTACGGACCCTGTTTTACGCTGTGGTGGTTTAATTTTGAGGTCCCAAGTTCCTTGCTCCAGCACCTGTGGTGAACTTTGCCTAATAGTGGGTCATTGAAAGGTATCTTCATTTTTGTTTGCCGATCCACGTCAGCTATCAAGGTGTTGTGCCCAAGTGGTGCTCACCTATAGTCAAATGCCTCCACGTGGCTGTCCTGCCGGACCACCAAAGGTCCTGTTTTCTCTCTCCTCTTCCTCCCCTTGCTTTCCCAATTTCGGGCATTTGCCACTTGTAGGCCAAATTCTCAGGGGCGTTAATTTCCCATCGCCCCTAACAATCTCATAATAGCCATAAGGTCAGAGTATATATCGTACTCATTCACCTTGGCAGATGCGTGCCGCCAACTGCTCAGGATTCCGTTTGTGAATGTCTACCTGTTCACAGCTTGATGTTTGCATTTTGCTGATGCCTTTCAATAAGGTGATATTAGAACCTTGCTCCTCCTCTTGCCTACACTCCAGGCAGCTCTCGAGTGATGTAGGCCTCACTTGTCATGATTTGGTAACTGCGTTTTTCATTTTCATTTTCTATGATAAGGTGCCTTTAGGCCATCATTGCTCCTACTGTTTGCAGGTCAGGGAGTACTTAAACTATGTTGGTCTTTCATCTTTCCTCTTAGATCAGACTATTCTACTTTACAGTCTTCCCCTTACCTGGGTCTCGGTCCTTACGACAATACCCTGGGTACTTCCAATGGACCCTTTCCGTGGCCCAGGTCACTGACCCTTGCGGGAGTCACTGTGCTAAAGGTGGGAAAGAACCAACTCCGCCCACCATACATCAGCACAGCTAGGAGTCACCTATTACTGAATGTATCTGAGCAGCGCTCAAAGAAGAATGCTGGGTTACTTACCAGTAACTGTCTTCCTTCGAGATAGGCTGCTTGGATTAATTCACAACCCTCCCACCATCTCTGCAACTCAGAGTCGGTGACTTTTAGGGATTGAAGAGGGGCCGGGCAGTGGCCACATATATAGCCACGGGGTGGCGAGGAGTGCGGTGGCCACCTGCCCCTTCCTGACAGGCTAGGGTGAAAGAGTTTCCAACTAATCGTGCGCTGTGGCACATACACCTATTACTGACTGAATCTGAGCAGCCCATCTCGAAGGAGGACAGTTACTGTAAGTAACCCACTGATATCCGCACACAAGCTAGATTGTCTGTATGCACAGTTTGAAGAGGAAAAAGGAATATACTGATTCTAGGCAGGGGATGTTTCAAATACCTAGTATCATGTTCTGGGGAGCGATCTAGACAAGTGTGAGGCAGGACTTTCCCGGGGGGGGGGGTGTGCATGGCCCAGGGCCAGTTGCTTGGGGGGAACCCCCACGCTGCCCCTCCCCGAGCCAGCTACTCTGTTCCTGGGGGGTGGAGTGGGCAGAGTGGAACAGCTGGCCCAAGGGAGGGATGAGAGAGTGGAGCCCAGCCTCTCGGCTGGTCTGCTCTGCCCCTGGGCTGGCTGTTCCCCACCCTGGGGGGTGGGGCAGGCCGGCCGAGAGTGGAGGCTGGGTTCTTCTCTCACTCTCCAACCCCCCCCCCCCCGTTGCTGCCTTCAGCTCCATGCCGTGGGGCACGGCCATGGGGATCAGCAGTGCAGGCCCTGCGCTACCCTGCTCATGGCCAGATGGCATGGGGTCCACAGAACCATGGGATCAGGGGCAATCACCCCTCTCACCTTACACGAGGATAGCCCTATTGGGGGGGGTAATAAGCCGCCTGGAAACCTTCAGTGCCTCACAGTGCTTTGCTGCTGTAGCTTCCACCCTTAGCTGCTCACAGCCAGCCTGTCAGCATGGAAGTTACTCTAAGTTTCTGTGTGCTAGACAGGCTCCAACAGCCCATCAACCAAGGCCTTACCTGGGGGAGCAGGGCCTAGGGCCAAACAACCTGTGGGGGCTTCCACCTTCCCCCTTGCTGGAGAGCATGGGATGGGCTGGCTCAGAGTCCAGACTGTGCTCTTGCCCTGCCCTGTGCCTTTGGCATGCTGCCAAATTCAGGGGAGGGTGCGGGGGGCATGGGGGAGCACAGAGCCCAGGGCAGTCACCCTGTTTGTCCCCCTGGTAAGGATGGAAGTGACTCTGGATTCCAGCAGCCTTGTTTACTACCTGTATGGTGAGCTCAGCACATTCCCAGTTCCCCACACCATGTTGTCTGCAATACCCAGCACACTCCTGGACAGTGCAGAGAAATAATGTGGTTGGTTCATTCCTCTAAAGACACAAAACACAGAACAAAGGTAAGGTATTGTTAAGGTAACAGGGGTGACTACACCCTCCCCTTTATATGCAGTACTAAGTTAGATCATTGTAAAAGTGAAATAAATTTATTAACAAAATATGCATAGGATTAAGTGAGTTCAAGTTTAAGGAATTAAAATAGAAAGTTATAAGTGAAACAAAACAAAACACACTTCTAAAACTTCCCTGGATCTTGCTAGATGGTCTCTCACCAATCATTTTATTTCCAAGCCATGACTGATATTCCCTTTAGTCAGCAACATCCTGCACAGAGATACAACATACTTCCTTCCATTGTCATGAAAGATCTTTGCCTGAGCAAGTTTATCACCTATAGGCAGTTTCAGAGACTTGAAAATCCCCTTGTTTGGACACATCTTTCATGGCTTGTAGGAGATCTGGGCTCTTGTCTAGCTAGAGATGGAAGCTAAATATGGTTCTGTCCTTGCTCATATCCTCCAAAGCTCAATTACCTTATTTCAGGAGGCAGGATGAGCTCATGCTATTCTTCCCTTCCTGTGGCTTTCCCATCCTCCTGTATCTAAGTGAGGCTTCCACTGTTTCTGGATCCACCATGCTTGATTTATTTAATTTAATATAAGGAAGGTAGATAGCCGTGATGTTCTATCCTGTCTGTACAGCCAAGTATCAGTAATTTATTATAGAGTGTTAATACACACATTGCATAATACTCTCCAGTGCATTACAAGCATCCAGAAAAGATCTCACTCTATACCAGAGGTCAGCAACCCAAAAGATAAGAAGTCATTTTTAAAAATTCCTTCAATAACCAAGTGGTTTGAGACCCACAAAAGGCATTGCCTGCTAGTTAAGAAACTGAATAACAGAACAGAGATACATATTGATTTTTTAATAACAAAAAAATGCTGTTTGCTGATGTGAACTAACAATTTACATATACATTATATGATGCGTTTTAATGACAGTTTGCTCTTTAAAACATACAGCTTTTAGATCTTTACTGAAAACTAATTGGCTGGTGACACATTGCAGGATGAAGGCTTTGTTCATGTAAGTTTCCCCCATCTTCAAAGCGTCTGTTGAAGTGGGATTTTCTCCCACGAAAACTCATGCAAAAAAATAAATTTTGTTAGTCTTTAAGTGCCACAGGACTCCTTGTTTGTCTGTTTTACTGAACTAGACTAACACGGCTACCCCCTTTGGATGTTGGCTTTGTTGAAGTAAATAATCAATTTGAAGTTCTTTTGTTTAACATTTAGCATTAAAAGTGAGCTCTAATTCTTGGGAGGGAACAGGGGAGAAGAGAGGAAGAACTGCCTTCAGTACTGGAAAAAGTGCAAAATGTCATGGTCCTACACCTGCAGTACTCATTTCATTTTAGCTTTGTCAATGTAAGCCTTAATTTAATATTCAGTGTTATATATACTGATTTGCAAAGAAACTTGAGGTCCCTCTCAAGCAAAAAGTAATTAAAATATATTACTTACTAGATATAAAGAGATCTTTGAGTACACAGAGAACTGAACAAAGTATTTGGCAATAACTCCAGTGTCTTGTCTCCGCCTTGTTCCAGAACCAGACATACAAGAGAGAGATGCCAGCAGGACTGCAAGACACAGATATGGGGCAATCTCCTCAAAACAACCTGCAATAGCTACAAATTGGATCAATCCTTGAAGTATGGAGATTGACTATTCCCTCTTTAACAAATTCTTTTGGCATCAACTATAACCCTTTTCTATATTCTTGTTATCCATAAAAGTGTCCACTTTCATTAGAATCTTGCTCAAAAAATTCTAACAGTAAATTGAAATATTTGTGTCATAATTTTCACTAAGTACTCTTCATTTATACAGCTTCCCTTAAAAAAAAAAACAAAAACAAAAAAACAACCAACCGGTGTTCTGCCAACAGCACCTTGTTTTTTTCCCTCTTATTTCACTTTCAATTTTCTCCACAATAATTCATCTTCCCTAACATAAGCTGAATATACCACCAGACCCAAGAGAAACCTTACAATGAAGGCATACATGGCCCCAAGAATATTTTGAAGTTCAATAATAGTACAAAGATGATAATAATTTAAGAGTATGAAGAAAGTTGTGCCTGAGATATAAAATGAACAATCTGCATTAAAAGGATATTTATCCTTTTCCATAATGGTTCTATGATAGCCTTATGCAAAATGTATAGACTTCTTCAAGGTAAAGCACTACTTTCTGTGTTTTCCAATTCTAAAGAATTAAAGGTTTGGATTCCACAAAACTCTGACAACCAGAATAGCATTTAAAAATCCTCCCAAAAACAACAAAGAAGGCACTAATCGTTGCAACTAATAGTGTGGGGTTGTTTTGTTTGTAGGTTTTGTTCTGTTTTGGTTTTAAATCTAGTTAATTTAAAAGACTAAGTGGTACAAAGTCAGGGAAAATTAACCAAAGCAGTTTAACCTACTACTTTTCTTCATTACCAGCCACCCTCCCCACTACTCTCCTTCCAGAGGCTGCCTCAGGGATTCCAGGGCTCCAGGCAAAAATCAAAGTTGGTGCCTTCAATCCTTGACTTTTGTCCCCCCTTCACCGGGGAAGCTGCCCACCTGCTAAGAGGCAGCTTTAGCCCTGCAGCAGGAAACTCCCACCTGAGCGTGTTTTATCCAGCCCATAGCCTAGCCCACTCACCCGCACCCCCCTGTTCCAGGACTCCTCCTGGCTCCCATGCTCCTACTTACCATAGTGCAGTGCTGAGAGAATTCCCTTTCCCAACCAAGCAGGTCAGGGAATTCAGAAGTCCTGGCTGCCCCTAAGCTGGGGTTGGGGCCCCTATGTGCTGCTTGAGGGTTGGGGCGGGGGAGGGTTACAGCCCTCAGCCTTGCCTCCCCCAACTCTTTCAGGGCTGGAGGCAGCTTTTCAGCCTTAGGCCCTTTAGCAGGAAGCCTGGAGGGGCAGCCCCCTGCAGATTTAAAAATTTGACTGGACTCTATATAAATGTGGCCTTGCTAAAGGGGAGACTAGTCCCTAGAGAGGGTGCAATGAGCCCCTATGACTGTTGGGGCGGGGGGGAGGCAGTTCTATGGGACTCTTGGTAGGTTGGAACAGTTGGAGAAATCAGGAGGCTGCTGGCCTGACACTCACCAGGCTCACATTGAGATGCTCACAGAGTGCTCACAATGCAGACAGGTGACTGAGCTGCAGGTCCAGGGGAGAGCTTGGTGGGGGGGGGTAGGCCTTAAAATATGGAGCTATGCTGCTCACTTATCTCGCTTCACAGCCAGGCAGCAGTGGACATTCCCACTGCATACCATGCCACAAGCAGTAACAGGAGGGCCGTGCGGGGGTGAGAGGGCTGCCCTTTCTTCCTGATTTTTTCACTGCTGCTGGAAGCAGGTTTCTTAGCCTTACTGCTTCAGCCTCTGCAGCAGGAGATGGGGGGTAGCAGCAGCCCCCACTGCAACAGGTTACATTCAGAGGTTAACGTTTAATTTGATAGGCCCTAGAACCTTCCTAAATTTCTGCCCCCCCCCATGCAGGTCTGGGCCCCCTTCACCCACCCCAGCTACAGCCCCCAAATGACTGCCCCCAAATGTCTGCCCTACCACCCCAGCTACAGCTCCCCCACCCCAGCTACTTCCCCCACCCCCCCCATCTCACTGCTAGTCCCCCAACAATTCCCCAGCCTCCTGCTGTGCTGCACTGTCTTCACCCATGTCTCCAGGCTGACTCCCTCCCCCTCCCCCTTTCCCCGCGGGGGCCACCCCCCGGGGGGCCCGCGCCCCGCCCCCCCGGGCCCACTTACCTAGACACCATGACAGCTGGCTGCCATGTCCACCACCTGACCAGAAGACAGAGTCGTCTGGCTGGTAGGGAACTGCCCTGCTCAAGGCTGAGGCTCCAGCCTGGAGCCTGCTCTGACTGAGCATGCTCAGAGGCTCTGAGCATGCTCAGTGAGAACAGGCTGAGGGCAGAAGATTTAAAATCTCCCAGGCTGAAATGGGTCCTTGCCCTGCTGTAATGTGCTGGAACTATGTTCCAGGCCCTGCTATTTTTAGGGGCTCAGCGTTCAGTGGGCTCCTAAAAATAGAAAATGGAGCTGGAATGCTGCAGTCCGGTGGCTACTATTTTTAATTGGTGGGCCCCAGAATGCAGCGTTCCAGCTCCATTTTCTATTTTTTGGGGGCCTGGAATGCTGAGCCCCTAAAAATAGTGGGCCTCAGAATGCTGTGCCACATGTTCTGGCTTACTTTAACCCCTGGTTACATCTATTCTAGCCCTTAGCCTGCATCCCCACAAGCCCTCCCTGGATGGTGCTCTCCTCTCCACCTTCCCTTACCTACAACTGTGCAGAATCACTTTGAGACTTTTCCAGCCAGGCAGATTAGGGAATTTAGAAGCCCTCACTGCAGCTGGCCTGGGGCTGTGGATCCTCTATGATCAGCTATAAGGGGCAGAGGAAGGGGGGGGTGTAGCTTCTAGTCTTGCCCTCTCTTTTCTCCCTCCTTCAGGGCTGGAGGCAGCTTTCAGCCTCCATGCAGTGGGAGACTGGGGGCAGCATGCCCCTTCTAGCAGCCTATTCCAAGGAATCTAGGCCAGCCATTAGTCCACACCTATGCCTGTCCCTAGGAATTCCTCCCTTCTCCTGCCAGGCGCCAGAAACTCCAAGGAGGCCATTTACAGACACAGCAGTCCAGAAGAAGATACAGACACATCAGCGGCACCTTCATCACCCCCCTGTACCCTGGGTCTGTAAGCCACTGGGCTGGCCCTGCAAGAGCTCCCTACCCCATGCAGCCAGTCTCCTTGGTTCCTGGCTTAGCTGGCACCAATGTTCCCTCTAATTTTTCTTAGGTTGTGTGTGCAAAAAATTTCTTTTATGCAAATATTCGCAACCAGTGTCCAAATTGTGCACTCCAGTGAGTGTGGTCAAACTTGTGAGTACAGTGAAGCAAGTGTGTATGATGCAAAGAATATCTAAATTTTATTTTGATATGGTGATGAAAATGATTTCATAAATTACAAAACCTTAATTGAAACATGCTACTTGAAACCGCTGCCTTAAAGTAGCATAAAAATATTAGTGCTGTTAAATATTTTTGTGCACTCTTTATTTTGTTGTGTGTAGGGCTGGCGCTAGGCGTTAAACTGCCCCTGCGTTGCAGGGGGCTGCTGGCATTTGAGGGGCACCAAAAGGGGACAGCACCGTGGTGCTCCGCTGATGACGTCACTTGTCTGCGCTGGCGTTGCTCTGCTGTGGGGGGGGAGGGGCACTGCAATCCCCTGGCCCAGCTTGGGTTGTGTGCATGCGTTTCATGACCTGTGTGCGCACGCACACATGCACAGCTTAGAGGGAACATAGGCTGGCACCCCTCCCCCTCAGCCTTAAGTCCAGAGTAGAAGGCTCCTGGCAGCCCCCCCCCCTTTACATGTCCACTCATGACCCGTCTCTGCTCCTCCAGCCTACACCCAGCTGCTGAGGCCCTCCCCTGCTCAGCACAGCATTTACCTGTGCTGAAGCAGGGCAGTCTCCAGCAGTGAGCTGCCTCGTGTCCTGGCTGCTCTAAGCCCCTGAAAGCAGGGCAGGGCAGGGTATTTAAATAGCCCCACTTGGCCCCAGCTCACAGCCAGGGAGCTGCAAAGCAGCTGCTGAACAGCCACTAATAAGCCAGTGTTGCCAATGCCCGTTCTATAAACTCTATGGCTATGTCCACACAAAGTGCTTGTTTCGAAACAAGCCATTTCATAACAAGCCGTTTCAAAATAATGTTTTATTTCGAAACAAGTTATTTTGAAACAACAAAAAATTATTTTAAAATAAGGAAAAAAGTGGGAATCGAAATAGCACGTCCACACAGCTTCCCCTGCCCCCCCGCAGCTCCTGCCATGGGCGGGGGAGCTTCCCCTGCCCCCCTACCACTCCTGCTGCGGGCAGGGGGGGCTTCCCTGGTGCCCCTCGCTGCTTCTGCTGTGGGTGGCTGGGGCCGCCTCATGCCCGGGGTTCCCCAGAATCCCAGAAGTATGGCAGCCCCAGCCTGCCTGCGGCAGAAGCGGCGGGGGGGGGGGTGTGCTGGGGAAGCTCCCCACCCGCAGCAGGAGCGGCAGGGGGGCAGGGGAAGCCCCCCACCTGTGGCAGAAGCAGAAGGGGGGTGCCGGGGAACCCCGGGGGCAGGGTGAGCTGCCCCTGGAGCGGCCAGCCCAGGGGGGCTGCAGTCCCCCTTACCGGACTGTGGGGCCGGCAGCTCCCTCGCAGCCTGGGGGGAGGGCGGAGCCCTGGGGGTGCCCCAGCCGGCTTCCCCCCACTTCCCCTTGCCAGAGGTAGGGGGGGCAAAGGGGGCTGAGGCACCCATCCTCCCTGCTCCCAGGAAGGGGAAGTGGGGGGAAGCTGGCTGGGGCACCCTTGGACCCCCTGCACTCCACTCAGCACCCTGGCTAGGGTGCTGGGAGGGGGTGGGACCTTCCCACCCAGGGTGCTATGCACCCTGGGAGGAAGGTCCTTGTTATTTCGAAACAATCCTTGTTTTGAAATAACATGTCCAAACAGCGTTATTTTGAAACAACTGGTTTCGAAATAATCCTCCTTTTGAAAGCAAAGTGGTTTAAGCTGTTTCAGAAGGCGGGCTCTTGTTTTGAAACAAGGAGCTTCCTCCTTTCAAAACAAGAAAACGTTGTGTGGACATAGGGACTTTTATTTTGAAACAACCTGTGTTGTTTCAAAATAAAAGCCCTGCATGGACATACCCTATATCCAGTGGTTCCAACCTGTGGGCCACAGACAGGCCTCTTCCAGGGGTTCCACAGCACTGCCCCTCCCTGGGGCTGGAACCCAGCCATGGCCCTGATGTTCCTACCAGGGCTGGATCCTGGGGCGGGGGGGGGGGCGCAGAGGGCTGGATGCTGCCCCTGCTTGCCGGCTGCCAAAGCTGGCAGCAGCATGACTTCCCTCCCCTGCAGGGGCTGGCTGGGAGCTATGGCTGTGGCAGCCCCTGCTGTTGGGCAGGGGAATGGGGCACACCGGCTCCTGAGCAGGGACAGTGAACCATAGCCACGTGCTGTAACCACCACGGCCCATTTCCTGCCAGGAGTAGGGGCTGTCATGGCCATGGCCTTCTGCTCAGGAGCTGCCTGCAGTCCCATTCCCCTGCTGGGGAGTGGGGTCCCACCTGAGCACGGGGCCATGGCCACTGCAGCCACTACTCCCAGCAGGAGAATGGAGCAGTGGTGGCTACAACACATGGCTATGGCTCACTGTCCATGGCTGGGAGCCACCGCAGCCCCATTCCACTGCTGGGAGTAGGGGTTGCCGTGGCCAGGGCCCCCTGCTTCGGGGGGACCCCAATCCCAAGCAGGGGAATAAGTTCGCAGGCAGCTCCTGAGCAGGGACAGCGAGCCATTGCCATGTGCTGCAGCCATCGTGGCCCCATTCCCCTGCCAGAGCATGGGGGCTGCCATGGCCATGGCCCTCTGCCTGGGTGGGGGGGGGGCCCACTCCACAGCAGGGGAATGGAGCCACAGGCAGCTTCCAAGCAGGGGGCCATGGCCACAGCAGCCCCACTCCTGGCAAGCGAATGGGGCTGCGGCGGCTACAGTGCATGGCAATGGCTTGCCACCCCTGCCCAGGAGCTGCCTGTGGCCCCATTCCCCTGCTGGGCAGCGGGGGTGCCGCAGACATGGGCCTCTGCCAGGCGAGAGTGTTGCGGGCCACTTTCTGACCCCCCCCCCCGCTGGCCAAATTCTGGTTCAGGGGTCCCTGAAACATTTTTATTACTTTCTCAGGAGTCCCCAGCCTTACAAAGGTTGGGAACCCCTGCTCTACATAATACAGTAATCTTGTGTACAATCAATTGATTATCACTTGGAGTATGTCCACACACAGGTTTTAAATCAAAATAATGCTGGTTGTTTCAATTTTAAAAAGGTTAGGTCCACATGACGTTGTCTGATAGCGAAATGATGAGCTCTGTCATTTCTCTATAAGGAAACTCATATCAATATAACAGAACACGGGTAGGCAAACCTCAGCACGTGTGCCAACAGTAGCACCCAAGCCCATTCAGAGCAGCATATGACACCTTCTGTGGTACCAGAGACATTGCCACTCCTGCTACCAAAAGCCACTGTGGGCAGCTTCCTTCAGGTACAGCTGGGACCCCCAGG
Source organism: Podocnemis expansa (assembly GCA_007922195.1). Taxonomy (NCBI): domain Eukaryota; kingdom Metazoa; phylum Chordata; order Testudines; family Podocnemididae; genus Podocnemis; species Podocnemis expansa. The sequence continues at coordinate 24,685,634 of ML682006.1, forward strand.
CACACCGTCAAGATGAGCCACTCTGGACAACTTCTTTCTGTGGCATGCTTGGGAAGTGGTCCCACTCCAGCCGTGTCTGCTGCTAAATTTTTCAGGCAGCTGCCACATTTTTTTCAGCAGAAGGGGCCACTGGCACCAGCTGAGGGGCAGGGAGGAAGGACCGGCACAGGGGTAGGCAAAGGTTGCCTATCCCATAATAAAACATAGTTTTATAGCTATATGGCAGTTAAATTGAAACTATTATATTGATATAACATTGTGTAGATGTGTTATATTGATATAACAGTGATATCAATTTAAATCCTGATTTGACCTTCCTCCCAGTGTGCATGGAACCCTGGAAGGAAGGGCCAAGGTTCAGCATCCTGGCCAGGGGTGGGGGCGGGGTGGGGAAGGGACCTCTCATCTGGCTCCCAGCATGCTACCTGGGTTGTGGGGGAAAGGACCACGCATGCCCAGCTCCCCTGAGCTGGCTGGGCGGCGAGGGAAGGAACCCCTCATGCCTGGCTTCCCCAGCCCTAGCTGGGCGGGGGTGGGGGGAGCATCCCAGCATGCCTGGCTCCTTGAGCCCAAACCAGGCAGTGGGGGAAGGGACCCCCTGTGCACCTGGCTTCCTGTATTTGCTGGGCAGTCAGCAAAAGGACCCCATGCACCCGGCTCCCCAAGCCCTTGCTGGGCATCAATGGAAGGGATCTCCCACATGCCCTGCTTCCTGCGCTGGCCAGGAGGTGGGGAAAGGGACCTGGCATGCCCAGCTTCCCCACCACTAGCTGGGATGTGGGGAGAAGAGCTCTTTGATGCTGGCTCGCTGTGCGCCAACTTGGAGAGGGAAGGGACCCCTCCCCCCCGGGCTGGCTCGAGCTGTGCTAGCTGGGCTGTGGGGAATGCATCCCTGGCTCCCAGCACACTTGCCAGGTGGCAGGGGAGATGGGACACCCTTGCTGGGCTTTTGGTGCACTCACCAGGCGGTGGGGGAGACGGAACCCCACAACTGGCTTTTAGTGTGCTTGCCGGGTAGTGGGGGGAGGCGACAGGACCCCCTGCTCCCAGCTTTTGGTGTGCTTGCCATACACCTAAAGCTAGGCACAGGTGTTCCAGCTTGCCACCAGGCGGTGACCATGCGGAGAGCCAGGGGTGCATTCCCCGCAGTCTGGCTAGCATAGCTCGAGCTGGCCAGGGGGTCCCTTGCTCCCGCCAGGCTGGTACACAGTGAGCCCGGTGCAGGTCTCCCTTCTCCCTGCAACCAGCAAGTGCGCCTGCAGCCAGGAAGGTGTCTTCCCCCGCTGCCCAGTCAGTGTGCTGGGAGCTGGGTACAGGGGGGTTTGCTCCCTACCAGCTGGCTAGCAGTGGGGAAGCTGGGTGCCAGGGCTCTCTTTCTCTGCAGCCCAGATAGCAGTTGGGAAGCTGGGCATGGGGGGTAACCTCCCCCACGCCTGGCTGAGCTGCAAGCCTGCAGCTAATCTGGGGGGATGTCTTCTCCCCTGCTGGGCTCAGTGAGCCCGGAGCTGGTAGGGAATCCTTTTCCTCTGCCACTGGCTCTGCTGGGCAGAGCCAGGCAGTGGAGTGGGTGGCAACATGACCCTGCCAGGGGGGCCTGTCCCTGGACATGCTAATTCAATTTGGGTTTTTTGGTGTGGACATATTAAATCTATTTAACTTGAATCGATTTAATGATTTTTATAGTGATTTTGTTAAAGTGATTTAAGTTACATTGATTTAACTGCCTATGTGTAGACATAGCTTTGATGTTCAGCTCTTCCCCTTTTCCCCCTGAGTTTTTAAGCCAGCAAATCTTTGAAGACATTCTTCTGAAAAGTAAAACTCAAGCTAAGCATCTCTCTCCTTGTGGGTGGAGATTTGTATTTGCTTTTTTGGAGCTTGAACGGTCTACTTTGTAAACTGAGGTAAACACATAGTCCATCGCGTGGGATTGACGTGTTTAACTATTCTCTGATATAACTAAAAAGTCTTCAGACCAGTTGTCTTTCCAGCATATGTCCAAATTTCTTAACACCCCCATGAAGCAAGATTAGTAATGACCAGTGAGGTTTCAAATGCTAACTTACAAGGTGTATTTTGTACAAAGATTATTATAGTAGTTTGTTGGCATGCTTGGTGTCACATCTAGAAAGTAACAATCCAGCTAAATCAGCCAAATAATTTTACAAGGGATATGACGCTCTAGATGCTCACTCAGCTTTGTAGGAGAAGTGAGGTGTGTACAGACAGCATCCTCCCCCATGCAGCACTTCCTCTTTTTGTGGAAAGAAACCAGTCAGAAGTTTCCATGTCTGAGTTTTGGTAAGGTCAGAGTCTTGTGGTTGAGCAGTCTGTGAAAATGATAGTGGGGGAAGCAAAGGAAGCAGAATACCACACCATACAACCCAAAAAATATTTAAAGAAGGTGCCTGTGTTTATTTTTGCTGTCTAGCTTTTGAGCACTTGCAAGGAATGACTTTCAGAAAGCTGGAGGAGGTGGAGTGGATTATAGACCAATAAAACTAACAGCAAGGTTCCCATAACACTATTCAATTAAGTTACAGAAATTAAGACAAGAGGAAGGAGGTGTTTTATTAATTTTGGTAGAATGTATGGATCCAGAGAGTCAAATGTGTTAATGTAACTCTTTTACTGTCCAATACTACTAAACTGTATCTAAAATGGTATATAGAGGTGTATTTTTGGCATACAAAGATTTTAGCCTGCTAAGCACATTGCAAACACACCATTAGAAATCCCTTTAACTTTTTATTAAAGATATTGGAGTAAAAAAAGGAAAAACAGTTAAAGCATTTGAAATGTAAAGTATTAAGGCTTTCATTTTAGCAACATCTTTTATTCTCTTTTCCCTTAGCTAGAGCGAGAGAGAGATTTTGGAAGAAAAGTTGTCCCCCCCCTCCCGCCTCTTTTGTGGAAGTCTATTAGATGATAATTACTTTTATTTTTTTGGAGGTGGTGGGGAGAAAAGATAATTAGAATGGTTTGGAGCTGTCAGTGTTCTTATTGTTAAAGATGGATCTTGTTTCCTAAGAAGACAACATGACACAAACAAACTAGGGAAGATAAAAGAACAGCAAAGATGAAAAGATAGCTTCTGTCTCTGACTTTCACATGCACTCTCATAGCTGGACAAACACATGCACAGTCACGCTGAGGCATGGCAAACTTGTACCAGCTTTGAACTTTTTAAGACATTGCTTTTAGCTCCCTCTTTTGTTACAGATGTACAGCAGCTGTGACCTGGGCCAAAATCAGGGCAAACTGCAAAACCAGGGGCCAAACCCCCAAACCACTAACAGGTGATACTTAAACCAGTCTCTCAGTCAGTAACAAAACATGCTTCTGATTCCCCACACCAGCCATCATGAAGCGTAACAAAATAGGACCACCCCCCTATATGCACATCAGCTCTTCTGGTCTCCACCTAGCCACTGAGTCTTTTAAAGAAATAGGTTTACCTGACCCCAAAGAGTCAGCCACATCACCCAGAACAATATAAGCTTGGCTCTTACCCAAAATACCATGCTGCCAGCCAATCCTTTAGTAACTACGAATAAAGATTTAATATAAAAAGAAAAGAAACAAAATATGAGAGATATTAAAAGATCAAAGTGAATCACATACACACAAATGATTCAGAGTCTGTAGAAAGCAAGTCTTTGAAGAATGTGGAGTTTGCAGGTTAGTCCAATTCCTCTGGTATACATCCAGCACCTGGGTGGGTCTCAGGCCTTTGTTCAGTTACAGAAGAATGGTTACAGAGGTAGGTGTTGGTTGAAGATTGGAGACTGAATACTGAAGACAAAATGGAGTTGGGGATGCTGCCTTTTATCTACTCTGTTCTTCCCCATGCTGTCAGAGTCCTTGCACTCCAAATGGAGTTGAGTCACATGGAGAAGTCCTAGTGTCTGGATCCATTTTTTCTTGAGCTCTCTGTACCTGGGGCTTTCCCTAATGGGCCATTAAGGAGACAAAGATTTTGTAGACGAACAGTCTGGTAATGCCCTAGAATCCAATAACTTGAAACACTAATAGAACAAACCTATTCCTAACTTCTAATACTGATATGCAGAAGTGGCTTTTGGGGTAAGAAAAGCAGGCAGTTGCCTAGGGCTCCCAAGCTGTAAGAGGGCCCTGTAGCAGCCACCTGCTTCACTTAGCCCTGTGCTGGTGCGGTGGTGGGGAAGCAGAGGGCGGCAGATCACCAGGACCAGAAGCTTTGCCACCTGCCTGCTAGACCAGCCTCTCTCCAGAAGGAATGGAGCAGCACTCCCTGCCTACTCCTAGCCAGCCGCACATACCCAGAGGGAGGGAGGAGAGCTGACGCTGCGGCTCTGCAGATTGCCAAGAGTGGGTCCCCCTGGACTGGTGTGCTCCGAAGTGTTCCAGCCGCTTCCAGGCCTGTGGTGGCCTGGAGTGAAGCAGCCGAACTCTTCAGAGCGAGCTGCTCCAGGGGCCCCACTCCCTGCAAGCTGCAGCACCGTGCAAGCTGCTCTCCTCCCTTCCCTGGGGAGGCATAGCCACTTGTGAATGGGGGGGGGAGCACTGCTCTTGCCCCCACTGGAGAGAGGCTGGTCTGGCAGGTGGGCAGCAAAGCTTTTGGACCCGGCGGTCCATGGTCCCCTACTTCTCCCTGCCCCATGGGAGTTGGGACTGTGGAGGGGGTGGTTAGGTGGAAATGGGGGCCCAGAGCCCCGGTGAGGGTGGCACTGGGGGCCCATAGGGGGGCCCATAAAGGGCCTTCACCTAGCGCCACCATTGCATAAGGCCATCTCTGCAGATATGACACCTACTTATAAACCATATATACATTCCTAACGGATGATCTTTCTATTGGTTCCAAACATGGCATATCACATATGGATTATTGCAAATGTGAAATATTAATATGCAAGATAATCATAGACAATCCCCTAAATCCAGACAGCATCACAGTGGCATTGCAGGATATATATAGACTTAGGCTGGCTAAACCAGACTCTTATTAGACAGTTGGAAAAGAGAGAAAGGAGAGAGAAGAACTAAGGTGGGGAAGGAAATGGATACAAAGTGAGACAGACAGTTTCACATCCCAGATGGTATTTGGGATTTAGCTGAAGTCCATGTAGGGAATGTTTGCCTCTGAGTCCCACTCTCTGGTCTGGTGTGGTCAGGACATCTCCCAGGATTCGGACAAAGAAGCTCTGGAGTCCCAAGAGATGGTGGGAATGGCTGCCATACTGACAAAGCTGACTTCATGAGCCATTTTCTTCCTCTGAAATCTCTTTCTGAAGACCCAGAAAGGAAGAGTGATGACTGAAATAACTCACACTCTCCTTATTTTGTCCACCAGGTAGGGCTAGTCTGCAGCATACTAATTTGTTCTCATCCATTTCCAGTTCTGCACTGTTCTTGTTTATCAAGCATGCTCTTAACACAGCCTAAGATTTTATTAGGAAGCTTTTTTGTTTAGACTTAGTTTTTTCTCACTTTTTTACCTTCTTCCATTGACATTTGTTGAAGGTTATTATGGCATCTTATGACCTCTCACTCTCTCTTCACAATGGAGGTCACAATTAATGTAAATTTGCAGGTCCAGCTCTAAGAGGATCAAATAGTTGGAATATTAACCTGGAACCTGAGGCACTGGCTTCCATTCCTTGTGTAAGGCAGGCTTAGGAGCTGTGCCTAACAGCTGCTGAAGTGGAGCAACTAATCTGCATGGGTCATGTAGGGTCCTGTATTAGCATGGTATTTGCATACTGAGTGTAAAGCATAGTGGGTAATGGTATTTGGGGTCAACCTACTCACAAATCTGTCAATATCTGTAATTCTACTGAAGGGAAATACAAAATACTGTCTTTTTACCCTTAGTTAAAAAGAGGCTTGAAAGAAAGGCGACTGCATATTTCAGCCAGAAAAAGACAAGAAAGGGGTGAGGTTTCACATTAGCTCTTTTTGGAGCAAAATGCTGGAGGCAAGCTCATCTCATCTCATCTCATCTCATCTCATCTCATCTCATCTCAGCTTTCCTGTCAAATGATAGCTCTAACTAGGGCTCATTTGAGGCCCTTTGTTATGTTAAGGGAAGTAGGTATTTGCATGCTGCTGGATGTTTAAGAGCTGCTGTGAAGAAGAAAGGTAAGCTTTCTGAGATGAGAAGAAACTCCCCTTTCTAAGCTGAAATTTCTGAAGATGAGGGGCAGCTGGAGCCAGTGGACAGTGGGTGGAGCTGGCAGATGGTGAGAGGGGCCAGCGGCAAGCTGGGCGGAGTGAGTGACCAAAGGGCAGAGCCGGCAGACAGTGGGTGGAGATGGTGGACGGTGAGAGGGGCTAGCGGTGAGCTGGGCAGATCAAGTGACTGGAGGGTGGAGCAGCGAACAGTGGGCGGAGCCAAGGAACAGTTCTATAGGATGGAGTGAGTGACCAGTAGATGGCGTCGGTGGACAGCTGGTGTGAAAGACACTTCCTAGGTACCCTAGGGTTGGTTGGGAGCCTAGTTAATACTGATGCCACAGATCAGTGCCAGTTTTGCCATTAAGTCTTGTTATGTGGTGTGGGTTGTTGGGAACTTTGCTCTATACTAAGTTTCCTAGATAAGTGCTGAGTTCTGTTATTTGGCCTTTTTCACTCTGTTTTGCTACTATTAAAAGTTTTGTTTATTACACTCAGTCTCATGCATGTGAGCAGGGAACCCTTACCCCTTTGGGGTGCCCAGGAAACAGTGCAGGATTCCCAGAAATTTGGGTGGTGGCTTGAGCCATTTGGTGGTGCTGCATCATTGGGAAACCCCTAGGTATAGAACCCGGCCCTTGTTCTGCCAGCCTGCCCTAGCAGAAGGGTTACACTTGCATCACCACAGGCTTCCTGTGTGGCCTGGGGCAAGGTGCTTTGCCCAGAACTTCAAAGATATTTAGGCCCCTATTTCCTATTGACTTCAGTGGTAGTTATGACCCTAAATATCTTTGGGATGCGGGTCTCTGTGTCTTGGTTCTTTGTCTGCACAAAGTGGATAATAGCAATCCCCTACCCTAGAGAGTATTGTGAAGGCACATACACAAAAGAGTGTGGTGCTTGGGTAATATGGTTGAGAGTGGGGTATGAAGTACCTGAAATTGATTGCAGTTTATGGTTTGTATTACAGGAACATGTGGAAGTCCCAGCCATAAAAGGGACTATATTATGTGGCCACAGGACAAGCACATAGGAAGAAGGAAACAGGAGCTTGTAGTGTAAATAGTCAAGGAAATATTATCTCACCATTTTACAGGTGGGAGACTAAGACCCAGAGAGAGAAAGCGAACTGATTAAGGACACACAGGGAGTCTGTGGAAAAAGCAGGAACTGAATCCATTTCTTTCCTGAGTCCCACGTTAGTGCTGAACTACAAAAAACATCCTTTCTACCGATAAAACAGGCTACTTTTGAGATAATCCAATCTGCTTTTTTGTCATTAGTGACTTTTTTTTTTAAATTAAAAACTCTCTCTTCCTGCCCCTTTTCATTAAGGACAATGTAAATCAGTATGTTCTTTTTATTGGACAAAACAGCCACTATTTAAAAATTGCTCTAGCCTCAGTTTAGCGAAGTTTGCATGCAATGAAAGACAACTATCACTGTACTGTCAGCTTTCTGATGGTTCCTGCATTTGCTCTCTGCATACTGATGATAGGAACTTTGGGGAAGCAACCAAAATTATCCAGAATGTTGCATGCAGGCAATTATTATATAGGGAGACCTAAGTAGAAGCCCGTTGTTAAAGCACTTGTAGCCAACCAGGCAAGCTGGAAGTATCTATCCATGCAGTTCTCCATAAGTTAAGTGTTCACTGTTACTTAACAAATCTTCAGCACCTTTACTTAGGTTATAATAGCAAGTTGCAAACAGCTATTACTTTTGACTTTGTTTCAGCCATGTAAGAACAAACCTGAAAAATAGAGGCCCAACTAAAGCCTTGAGGAAAGGCTGTGTCTGAAGGAAATGCAGCAGAAGATCTGGAGAAACTGGAAGCAATGATACAAGCTAGACAGCTTCACAAGTGGAACAGACAAGAGATGAATGGATGGGACAGCTTTGTTTCTTCATGTGGCAAGAGAGGTATGAAATTTTTTAGGTGGCACTGGCAGATAAATAAAAAAATAAAGACCTTGAAGAGTAAGTATGAGGCATATTGTGCACTGCAAAGGCATGTCACATATGAGGGGCACAAGGGCACAAGTGCTTCCTTAGAAGTCGTACAGATGGAGAAAGTACAGACTAATGTGTGACTGGACAATCATTTGAATTTGGAGAACAGTCTGAATCACTCATTAAAGAACTCTGTGTGTGGCACTGCATCAGTCTCAGACTACTGTATGTCTACACAAGAAAGTTTTGCTGGCACAGAGTTACTGCAATAATGAAATCACTGTTGCGTGTCTTGACCGTCTCCTTCTGTCAGCAGATTGCATGCATTCACACTGTCAGCTCTTTTGTCACCAACGTGATCAGTGCACTGTGGGTAGCTACTCTACTGTGCAACTGCATGCAGGATGCTTTGGGAAGAGTTTGCAATGTCTCATGAGACAGGCAGTGTCTCGTGAAGTTTTCTGAATCCTGCATCCTACTAGTTTGACAGCTGCTTCTAAACTGCTCTGTCAGCCAAACTGATGCTGCTGAACACAGACCCAAGAAATCCACAGAAGTGAGGAGAGAGGAGAGTGAGTCTCTCTCTGTCTGTCTGTCTGTCTCTCCCTCTCTCTCTCTCTCTCTCACACACACACACACACACACACACACACACACACACACACACACAC
>ML682006.1:24718321-24769338 GCA_007922195.1 Podocnemis expansa
CCTCAGATGCTTCGAAGCATCTGAGGAAGTGGGATCTTCTCCCACGAAAGCTCATGCAAAAAATAAATCTGTTAGTCTTAAAGTGCCACACAACTGCTTGTTGTTTTTTTACTGGACTAGACTAACACGGCTATCCCTTCTGAAATTCTCTAATGTAGATGCCCTAACTCAAATTAATAAGGCCTACTTTAATTAGAACTTAGTCCAGTGAAGACTCTCTTGTTCAAATTAATAACTTTGATTTAAGATCGAAGTAGTTATTTCGAATTAACTAATTTGAAACAACTCTGTAAGTGTAGACATAGCCTATCTATATAAGTAACCTGGCAACAGTCACCAAATACTATAATCAATGACTAGTACTCATGACAGTAACTTTGGCATATTCTTTCAGCATTACTCATACTGAGCAGCAGCTGATGTTGCAAGTAGTTGCCTCAGTTTTTGTGGCTATCTATGGTAAGATGCTCTTAGAGAAAAGCAGTATTGAAAGTAGGAAAGGTGGGGGAATCCGGCTTTTGTCTATATACCTAAGGACAGTTTGAAGCCAGCTCTGTTTTTCATCCCAAAATGGATAATTTTCTACAGATTTGATGGATCTGTTTGGAGGGCATAGAAACTATCTTAGCTAACTCCTCTTTTTATTCAGTTCTCACTCTTGTGGGTATTTGTTGATGTTGGGAAGGTGTGGGTCAGCCTAAATGGATTCACAGTAGGCTAATGCCCTCCTAAATCACTGTCTTTTTAAGTACTAATATCAAAAGGTGGAGAAGATTAGAAGGCAAGTTTATTTCATGGGTCAACAACAGTGTAACTGCAATAAGAGGAATGTACCTATTTTATGGAAACAAATACAGCCCAGGAAAACTACTTCATGATACTTCTTAATAAAGAGAGTGAATTACTGGTCCTCTCTTTGGCTTGCTTTCTGAATTTCTTACCAGATTTGCAATCTATTAAAACTCTCATAAGCCAGACTCTGTTCACCGAGTGAGGTGAAAGCCTCAATGCCTATCTGTTTCTTCTCTGATAATAGGGGGCTGGGGTAGGGGTGGGAGAGGATGAGGACTTCCTCCCTTTTCAAAGAATTTTCAGGAAGTCTGCGGCTCTTTTTCAAAACTCACCTTCAATTTCCCAGTGAGTTAGGCCCAGAATTTGAACTCAGTAAAACTGAGAGCAAATCCAAATGGTTCTGGGAACCTTACAAGCCATGCTGCAGTGCTACTCACTCAAATTTGGCCCCCTTGCACGGCCTGCTTTTCCCTCTAGTTCTGCAACATATGGCTTCAGGGATTTCATGTTTAAATGTAAAAATCCTGTGTTCATGCACAAAAATGTGTGGAGTTGTGCAATTATCAAATTTATGTGTATGTATCAAAGGAGCGTCATTAGCCAGACATTGAACTAGCTGTTCTGGCATGTAAATTCCAATCTTAACATGAAGTGTTCGTGTATTCTGAGCTTCTCAGGGTTTGAAAAGCCATTCAAGAAACTCTCACCCATTGCCCCATTCGTGCAGGAGTTCTGTGAGCATTTTTGACTGGGACACCCCCTTGTCCTGCTTTTTTGTGTTGACCTCCCTGGGGGAAAGTAAAGCAGCAATTAGGGCACATATATATTATCTAAATTTTATATTATTAAATGGCACATGGACAGATGAGTCTTAGTTGTGACTAGACATCAACTTCACAGATTTGGTCTTTGGTAATAGGAAAGATGCTGCCTGAAATTCCTGGGTTACAAAGTAATAACAAATGGCATCTAAACAACAGTTAGTATTTGCTATGATTGAGGCCAGGTGCAAGAATTCATTACTCATGTGTATTACTGAGCAATCAGAACTGGTGGCATCCACTATAAATCGAACGATGTGTCCAGTATAAACAGGTAAGAAGCATATTATGAACACAACCATATTTGCTGAAACAATGTAGATAGCTTTTCGGGTGAGCTGGTCCTTCTCTGGGTTTCTGCTCATCTTTCTCAAAAGCTTCTTAATTATTTGAATTGAACAAAAGCTCAGGATGATTAATGGTATAAAAAATCCCACAATACTAAAGGCTAATGATGCTTTGGAAGGCACTGTGGACAGCTTTTCAAAGCATATTCTATTGTTTCCTCGGTCCTCCAATAATTGAGTTAAACAAACACAGCTTATCACCAATACCCACAGAACTCCACTGATGCTTGCTGCTTTCAAGGGGGACCTTAGAGTCAATGATTTAAGGGGGTACATTATTGCCACATATCGATCAAGTGCTATGATAGTGATAATACAGATGCTTGCAAACCGATTGATAAAGTATGTAGATTCTACAACCAAGCACACGTAGTTATGCATCTGGTTATGTCTATGGGTCAGTACCTTGAAGGGCAAAATGAAGAGCAAACTGCAGTCAGCAGCAACTAAGTTGATCATGTACACTCTGGTTTCTGTCCATTTAGTTAGTTTACAGCAAAACACCCATAAAGCCAGAGCATTCAATAAAACTCCAAAACAGAAAACTGGGATGTAAATTGCCAGTTGAATGAGATGAAAACTCTCTTGTGCTTTGATGCTGTCACCACTACAGTTCATGGCTGGGTACGTCCTGATGCAATTACTAGAAAAGAGTTTAAATTAGAGATATGAGATACAGGAAAGGCATGATTTATTTGAACAGCACATAGGCAGGGCATGGTGCTTTGGAGAGCCAAACCTAACCCCTGCCATTGAAATTAGACTTTATAACTAGTCATTCTCCTAATGTACCAACCTCAATATTCCAGTCTGTTAAGTGCTGTCTCTCCCCTGGGCTCTAGCTCCTAGTCTTCTCAGCATTAAGTAGTAAGTTACTATCTTGTTTGTTGGAGGCCCCTAGCAGTTGCAGTCAGTTCATCATGGTGCTGAGCTGTGTACCCACATGGGCTGATCATCCAGGTGTGCGCTTTTTCTTTTATGAAGTGAAACTTGCCAGGACCATCTAATTCAGCCTCTGCCTCAGAAACATCAGAGAAATCTGCCAAACAACAAGCAGGGAGAGGCTGCTGATGGGCAGTAGATGGTAGGTGGCTTTGGGCTCCACCATGATAGCAGGTCCGAGCACCCACTTCTGAAGCAATACCGGCTGGGCGGTGCGCTATGGAGTGACAGTGCTGAGTGATGTGTTAAGCAAGGTTTCCTAGAGAAGAGCGTTCCCTGTACTGAAGAGGTAACGACTCCCTCCACCACTCTACGGCTCTCCTATGCGCTCAGTGGGCCGGGCTGTGCCTGGCAGAGGACTGTTTTAAATCCTCCACGTCCAATCCAGCATTAAGGCAGGCATCTATGCCGCAGAGCTAGGGAGGCCTAAGCTGTCTTTGGCCCCAGCAGACCCCTTGATGGGAGTGTTCCCAAAGAAAGGGGGAGGGGCCTGAAAAACTTGCTACAGTAACTGAGTACTTTATTCCCCATAAGACATGCTGGGGCGGGGAGGGAGGAAAGACACCGAGAAGTGCTTCCCTACCACAGTCTCACGTAACAGCCCAGAAAGAAATAAGCAGAGACCCTAATGGCCTACAGACTAAGACAACACCCAAGCCATCCCGTCTCAGGGAGTGAAAAATGCAAGAGCACAGCCTCTCATATGAGTGCTGCCTGGTTCTCAAGCGAGCAGGCACACTTCTGTGTGTTGCTAGCTCATCCCTGGGGCTGGAGAAAGTCATGATGACAAAGCTCTGGTGAAACAGGGAAGAAAATGCCCAGCCGGTAATAAAGCATTAAAAGTTACCTGTTTGTTTGCCAGCTCTAAACGATTACCACTCCAGCAGAGAAGCTTTGGTGGACACTTACTTGCGTTGGATGTTCTAAGGCATACACTGCAGCCTCGTAATGTTGTCACTGTTAAGCAGCAAACACAGAAAATCCAGCCCAACATTTACTCTATTGGTAGCAGGGCCCGCCTCTGCTTTAATGTGCTTCTGCGTGCACCTTCCTGCTCCAGTACCATTGAGTGTCTTGCTGCCCTCTGTTGTGTACTCAGTAGTATGGCTGAAGCAGAGCTGCAAGCTGTTCATTTCACAGCCACAGTAATTACACAAAAGAAAAAAGATTTGCATATATTTAAATTTGATGTGTTTTATTTAGTTTGAATCCCTTCCCCCCAAAAACTATACAGTTTAGAATGCCACATTGTTGCCTTTAGTGGCTGGCACATACACAGTGGGCCAAGCTTCATGGCCTCAACACTCATGGTAGGGTCTAATATTTTTATGTTTCACTTTTTTTTAGATCTTTCTTTCTGTCAGGTCTCTTCTGTTATATATTAGGTACCTTTCCAGTCAGCAAGCTGGGGGCATGAAACTCACACCAGACCCACCCAGCACAATGGTGGTGTAAACAATGAATAAGGCAGTTGAAAACCCTGACATAGATGGGAACAGTACATTCCCCAGACTTTCTGGCATACACCCTGCTCACCTGCAAGGACTCTCCTCTCTGCCCCCCTTTCCCACCCTACTTGTGGTCATAGGGTCTTTAATATAGTTAAATCTGTACTTGTAAGTAAATAAGTAAAGAATTCGAAATGGATTACATAACAGTTACATTGTAACCAATAAAGAAGCATATATATTTGACCACTGTTACATCACCAATTTGAAGCTGAAGCCAGTCAGCCTTCCTTCTTGATACTTTGAATAAAACATCTTCAGTATTATCTATGTGGCCTGGTCCTTTTGGAGGAACCTTTATGGCTTTGTGCCTGCTAGCACATGGACCAATTTAATGCCCTATTACAAAAAAAAATCCCCCCCCACCCCAAATGTCCTATGATAATAATTTCTGTTAAAAAAAATTTCTTTTTTTCTTTTTCAAATAAATACTGCTTACAGGTAAAAATATGGTTAGGCCATCCAGGAGTTGTTCATGGACAAGCATCAATGCTGTGCCTGTTTGATCTGGGAGGTGTGAAGATGGCAGGGTCACTGGGCAGGGGTGGAACGGTGGGGAGTGCTGTTGACCAGTCAGGCAGCTGCAGCCATGTGCTGGTTCCCTGGCATACGTATCCATTGCTGTGGTGGCAGCCACAATTAGCATGTTAGTAGCCTGTCAGACTGTGCTTAGTACCCACCATCCAGTAATGCAATGTAATGGGGCTCTCTGCTCCATAGAGGTGGTGGTGGTGGGGGGAGCGGGGAGGGAGGAGGGGAGAGATGTATCACTATCACATACCCAACTGCAGGATGAAGAAAAATACTCACACATTTAGGAAATCCATCTGTGGTGCTAAAATGGTGCTGCTGTTTTTGGCAGGGATGGTGTCACACACAACAGGTAGTTTTTGTACCCTCTTGTCATTTGATGAAAAAAATTGACCTTTACAGGACTAAAAATGAGAATTTTGAAGCTGAATAAAATATTCCTTTTTTAAATGCCAAGCCATGAAATTTCATTGTTCAAATGCCAAGTTGTAGCAGTTTCACAATATGCCAAAATTCCAATTTTTGAGCTTGTCTGTTCCCAGTTTTATTGTGTTTCCCAATGCCTTTGAACTGCCAAACACCCTAATGTGTGCTATGGCTGTTTCTAGGACTGCAAAGCAAAACACTCATCTGATGTCAGTGGGAATTTTGCTAGTAGGGACTGAATAAATAGTAGGTAGATACATAACAGCGCTGTTGTAAAGAACTGGCAGAGTGTTTTGCCTTACTCTGTTAAAAGAGGACATGATGGTTTTGCTGTCTCAGATGCCCTAGAATTATGGCATCACCAGATTCGTTACTGGACAGCAATCGTCGAACATTATGAAGCCTGCTACAGATTAGGTATGAAACACTTCTTAGTGCCTGCTCACTCCAGAGAATGTTACCTTAGCTGCCAGAAAGGGTCTTTGGTGGTGCACGGTGCATTTGTAATGGTGAAAACAAGGGCCAGATTAACACTTGGGTAGTGGGGCTGCAGCCCCAGGCTGAAGTTTCTGCTAGCCTGGCCCTGTGGGGCGAGGGGGTGCTGGCACAGGGGGAGGGGGAGGCGAAAGCAAGCCATGGTACTTGCACCTCACCCCTAGATTTGCTATTCTGAACAGAATAGCCAGCGCAAGGGGGTGCGGGGCAAGCTCCTCTGGCAGACATGGTCTTTAGCCTCAGGGCCCTGGCCCACCTTTTCCTCAAGCTACTGTGGTGTGGGGCTCAGGGCCCAAGGCTGGGGATGGGGGGAGCAGAAAAGTGGGCAGTCCAGGGCCCTGGTCCCCTGCAATACACCCTTAGTGAAAACTATGTGTTATGTTGCTGTCTAGCCCTAAACTGATCTGAAATAATGCAACTAGAGTCATGGGTACAAATACTTTGTGCATTGAAAACACAAGAGAATGAAAGCATATTTCATGCCCAGGCCTGCTGACATCAGTCCAGACCCCCAAGGCAGACTTGTTAATGGCCTCCCCAGGAAAGGATGTTTGAGAGCCAAGTGGCCTTCTTCCAGATGGTTTGATTTATTATGTGCCTCACAAGTTCCTGGGTGGCTGTGGATGCTGTATGTGCTTCTTATCATTCCAGGTACTTTGGGTTTCCCAGGGAGATTACTGATGAACCTGGGAAGCTGAGTAGCAAATACCACATCTTCAGCCACTGGGGAACTTTCATGGTGCTTAATAAGCTCAGCTCAGAGGACAGGCGGAGAGCACAAGCAGCATGGACCTAGGGGGAAAGGAGTTGATGAGAGAAATATATGTAGCTAGTCTCTCATCCACCCGTGCCCTCTTAAATCACAGGACCCTGGGCAATTGCTCTCCTTTTCCCCACCATGGGCCTGTTCACTGCCTAGTCTTTGGGACTTTCCAGAAGAGATTGTGACTAGGTATATATGAAAATTTAGTACTGCAATGTATGGAGCCAAGTTCCAAAGGGGCAGGCATGTTAGTCTAGTAAAGCAAAAAAAGCAAGGAGTCTTGTGGCACTTAAAGACTAACAGAGTATTTATCACATTAACTTACAGAACTTACAGAATTGGATGAAAATAAATGCAAGTCTGATCCCATGTCTTACGCTCCCCTGCGTTCTCCCTCTTCAAAGCATCTGAAGAAATGGGATATTCTCCCACGAAAGCTCATGCGATAAATAAATCTGTTAGTCTTTAAGTGCCACAAGACTCCTTGCTTTTTTTGCAATGTATGGAGAGTATCCTGAACCGAAAATTCAGATCTGAATACTCTTGGACACTTGAGGGTATATGGGCCTTTAAGCAAAACCCAGATAGAGAGCCAAATTTAACATCTGCACCCTATTCAAAAATACATTGCAAATTTAGTGTGTTTAGCCTCTGAATCCAACTTCTGAATGTTGAGCTTTCTTCTAATAGCTTATAGTATCACATTAATATGACTTTAATATGATAGTGTCACCTTAATATTCCTTTGAGGAATTAATTGGCAAAGCAGAGGCCCAAATGCAAAGCCATGTATATTGCATACTGTTGCATTTTGCAAAGTGAGTTATCACTAACGATAAGGCAAACCACACACATCAGAGCTTACATCAGTAGTTGCTGGTTCTGCTGGTTTACGTTAAATGTAAACTGGGGGGGGGGGGGAATTATTCTGCAGTAACAAAGCCATGAGAGTGAAAAATACAGTTTCCATGACTAAAGTCAATTAATTGTCTAGTCTAGTAGGACTTGATATAAAACCACTTGAAATCAACTGAGAAATTTCCATGGTTTTAAGCCCATAATCTAGTGTTTTTCAGGATTGGGTTTTTAGGGCTACCATGCAGTTTTTCTAGTTTCAGCTTCTCCTTCCTCCTGCACAGTGAAATGTTTTTTTTTCTACTGAAAAAGGTTTTGGTATAAGTTCAAGCACTGTTTATATTTGCAAAGTCGTTACAGCAAGCTCTTGCGTGGGTTTTCTGGATAGTGGCTTTCCCTTGCTGGCCAGATACTACTGGTGGCAGAACATTGCAGAGAGTCATTAAACAAGGAGTTACTGAACTAGACTAACATGGCTGCCCCTTTGGAACTTGGCAAACAGTTAAAGTATCCCTCCTTACACAAACCAGTGTGATTGCTTACCAGCCATTGAGCTAGTCTTAGCCAGAATGTCTCTGAAGAACCATGGTGAGGGACTCTGTGTGGAGAGTGGTAATGCTAACTAATACAACCCACTGGACAGCAGCATAAAATGTAATTGCTGAAGCTCTGACTTGCCCTAACATACAGCCACCCTCAGCTCAGGTGCAGGGGCTAACTCTGACGGAGATGTTGTTATAACTGAGAAGCAATAACACAGTCTGATTACACTCCCAGCATGGGAACCATGGCCGCAAAAGCCAGTGTGAAACAGCTGCTTGGGCCCCTGCCCCTTTTTTGCATGCTCTTTAAGGTGTAGAGGGATCAGCTCATCATGTGGCCTCATTTATTCACACCAGATGCTGAAGTAGCCAGATGCTTAGGCATTGAGTTTTACAGACACTCTTCAGTGGCATGGTTTCATATGAACTCCACTTCTGACTACCAACACTTTAATTATGGGATAGATGTTAACACCCATTCTTACTGTAAATAGAGCCACGTAGCATAGTCTCCGTCAGGCATGAGTAAACTTGCATACTGTTTGATTTGAGGTCAAGATTAAACTGTAAAAAAAGGTGTGACAGTCTAAGTGCTGGAGCTAAGTAGTAACACCTTGAACTGATAAGCTTTAAAAGTAGGTAAGGTGAGATGTAAGCAACTGAGCCTTATAAAGCATCTGGTTCTTATCTACTCCATGCCATGTCCAAACCAATTAGAGTCAAGACGTATATGATAATAGATAGAAAAAATGTATATAAACTGCACAGTGTTTGGAAGTGGGCTATCAATTTCTATCTAAAGCATCTGGCCCTGGCCAGTGTGCGCATAGAACTGCTACATGCCTAATAAAATCACGTGGAAGGGTGAGCTAGAGCAGTGGTTGTCAAACTTAGGGTCTGGACCCAGTACAGGGTTGCAGACCCTCAAGCACTGGGCTGTGGCACCCCTTGCTGCCACTGCCAAAAGACTGGAGTGCATTGCTCAAAGATGTAATTGCTGGGTTGTGGGCATAGATGATTTTTTTCAGCTGGGTCCTGAGGATAAAAGTTTGAAAACCACTGAGCAAGAGTGAGTCAAATGGAATTTTTGGATCCCAGCTAAATGGATGAAGTGTTCTCATTACACTGGATGAGGTGCTTGGGATGAGACACATGGAAACGCTCTTGGAGGGAATCCAAACATATCTCATCTTACAAGTCATTTCACTTCACTAGGATTGTTCGTGCAGTAAGGGAGCATTCAACGTGGATAAAGGAAGGGCAGCAGACTCTGGTGCTCTTACAGGTTTTCATAAAACAACCCACAAATGCAGTCCATGTATTCTCATTAAGCTCTTTGATTCATTCCACTTTCTGGAACACTTTTAATTGGAATAAAGATGCCCCACAAACATCATATCATGGTGTCTGAGACCAACTCTCATACTCCTACTATATAGCAAGAGTTAGCCATTAGCTACCTTGACTCTGATATTCAATTAGATATTTGTTTAAAGGTATATTTTTGCAGCAGACCTAATTTCCTCTTTCTTTTTGAGCCTGAAGGAATATATGCCTCCCACTCCTGACTTCTCTTTTTGTAGCATGCACTATAAACTATGCAAAAACATTTTTCCATAATGACAGAACTTGTAAAAAAAAATCACTAATTTCTGTTCACTAGAACGCGACATTTAAACAGGGTTTTCATTTCTAACTTGAAAGCTTGTTTTTTTGCATCTTAATCTGTTGTTTTCCATGTGACTAGCCATCAAGCAACACATGATAGTTTCATACATCTCTGTGTGTGATAAGCTTGGTTAGTATTAACAATTTCAATTGCAAATAATAGCTTATAGCTGTTTTAGACCAGCATTTAGTGCATGTGTAATAGGATGTATTGGCCTTGACCTGTCTTTGACATCAAAAATTTTTAACGTAAACCAAGCTGCCTGAAGTTCTGCGGTTACGAAGTAATAACAAATAGCATCCAAGAAGCAGTTAATGTTTGTAGTGAATGAGGTCCGATGCATAAAATTGTTAACATTTTCTATGACAGAGCAGCTGGTACTTGTGGCAGCAATTACAACCCAAACAAAATGGTCCTTATAAGCAGGAAGCAAACATGTCCTAAATTTGCTCGTGTTTGCATGGTAGCTTTCTAAATTAACTTTTCTTCACATGGATCTGTGTTTTCTATATTTTCTCCCAAAATGTTTCGCAGTGTGCTGTATGGAGCAAAAGCTTTTTCTTTCTTACCACATCTCTAGTCAGGGTCAGCGACTTTTACAGCCTTCTTCCAAAACTCCAGGTTTTATGCCTGTCTATTGTGTAGATTGAGTTCTTGCTAAAAAGTCTGCAGATATCTGGTCCCTGTACCTTGTCTCCAATCTCCCATTTGGTTGTCTTCCATCCACAATCATTGGGTGTGACATCCTGTTAATATAACTCTTCAGGTGCCACACCTGCATAGCCATTTGGATCCCAGAATCCAAAACTTCAAGCTGATTAGTTCTGTAGAAAAAATCTCAAGAAACTGAAGACCATTTTTTTTTAAAAGGATTTTGGCACGCTTTGGAAAACAAAATGCATTTTGAGCTGGAAGTCCCATTCCCAAAGAACTTCTCAGATAGAAGCTGACATAACAAGAGATCTCAAACCTTTTGCTTTTAGGGGATACGTGACTGGAATGTATCTATCAAGTGCTGCAAGGTTACTATCATCTTGGGTCTATTTAATAAATGGATTCTAAGTTTAAGGTCAAGCACACCCTACCTCACATTTTTTCCTCTCTTTGAAAAAGGACTTTGATGGGCAAAATGAAGAGCAGAGTGCAGCTGCTCTGACTAAGGTGGACACATATACTTTGGGTTCTGGCCATTTCTTCTGTTTACAGCCTAAAAGCCAGGGCACTAAATATGCCTCCAAAAGGAAAACTGAGATGTAAACTATGAGTTGAATAATTTTGTGCTGTTGTCTTTACACTTGTGTGTGCTATCACCATGTGCCATTATTGTAAACACAGTTTTAAAGATATGAAATAGCACAGAACACAACAGAGCTTTTTTGTGCCCGAGGTAAGCTCATTGTGCTCACACTCAAAACACATGGCCTTTTCACCAACAGCATAAAAAAACCAATAAAAGCTATTACCTCACTCACTTTCTTGCTCTAATATTTAATTCTCTAATATTATAGCCAATAGGGCTACATGAACACTTCATACAAGATCTGACACTGACAATTCTCTTCAGAGGGCTTGCTCTTTTTATCTTTCCCTGTAATGTAAATCTGTAATTGGCTCAGACTATGTTTTATTTTGTCAGGTCTTCATTCAGCACATACTGACTTTCCAGTGCTGAAATTCAAATGGCATAGCTTTAATTTTTAGATTTACTGCGGAGAAAATGGTGGGATATATTACATTTTCCATGTTCCTTATATTTTAAATCTAAAATACTAGCTTATTATTTATTAATATTATATTAGCCTCCGGAGGCCACAACTGGCAGCAACAATTCATTGTGTTTCAGGCACCATACAAGCACACAGCTCCTGCCCATAGGTGCTGAGAGGCTAAGGCTATCTCTACATTACAGCCCTTATACTGGCACAGCTGTACTACTGCAGCTGTGCCTCTGTGAGGTCTCCTATGTAGCTGCTCTATGATGACGGCAGAGAGCTCTCCCACAGCATAATTAAACTACCTTCAACAAACAGCTGTAACTACATTGGTAAGAGAGAATTTCCCACTGACGTAGAGCTGTTCACGCTGGTGCTTTTGTTGATGAACCTTGTTGGTTAGGGATGTGGTTATTTTTCACGTCCCTGACTGACGCAAGTTTTACTGATGAAAGTGCTAGTGTGGACAATCCCTGATTATTTTCCATTTCCCCTTTAAATTGTTCTGGTTTTGTTTCTAGATACCAGATGGCAACTGCTATCACAAAACCACTTCTCTCAACAGCTCTCACTGTCTTTCTCAAGCTTCTGTTGCAGAACTCCTGCAACAGGGTAACCGCTTGCCCTGAGATGTCCTCCTCAGTCCTTACAGGGACAGTTTGACTCACATGTGGGACCTTAATATATCACATATAAAAATGAACAATGCAATCAATGCAGCAGCCCCTGCCTTATTTATTTTGCCAGTACATTCAATCATTTTATACTATTCCCCTAATTTTTTTTATATGCCTGAGATTTCTGATCATCTGGACCTATGTTGTAGATTCTATGATGTAGAAATTGTCAGAGGGGAGGAGGGTGACTTGTTCAGAAGGCGAGCACTTTTCTTTAAATTTAGGGATGGACAATCAGAGCAGGGTTCAAAGGTTCAACTGAACTGGGGTGCTATTACAACACTTGCACCTAGTGGTTAAAGTATAATTTGAGGGGCTCTGGAAGCCTCCTAATCTCTGGGCCCCCTTCCTGTATTGCCTGGGCTCCCTTCATGCATGTGCAGGACCCAGTGCAGGTAGGCATTTGTAACCACTTCTCAGTACACCACGCATCAGTTATCACTCCATAAAAATACTGGCCCCAATCCTGGCTTCACATGCTGCTCCCTCCACCCCTCTGCACCTCCCTGACCTCAATCCCAACCTCACATTCTGCCTCTGCCGCCACCCCAGCCCTCATCCTGGCCTCACACACTGCCCCCTCTCCCCAATCCTGATCTTACCTACTGCCCCCTCCACCCCAACCCCCATCTCAGCCTCACACTCTGCCCCCTCTGCACCCTACCCTCATCCTGATCTCACATGCTGCTCCCTGACCTCAATCCCAGCCTCACATTCTGCCTCCCCTGCTCCCCCTCACCCTGATCCTGATCTCACACACTGCCCCCTCCACCCCCCAACCCCTATCCCAGTCTCACAGGCTGCCCCTTCTGTTCCCTACCCTGATCCCAGCCTAACATGTTGCCCCTGTGTCCCCCCTGATGGTGCTTGGTTCTGGCATGAATGCAGAGGACTGGGCACAGTGACCTCTCATGGTCTCTGGCCTGAGCATGCATCTGAGAATGCTCAGGGCAAGAGATCTGAAAACTTCCCCAGCCCAGCTGCAGCTCCCAGGCCAGGGCAGGGTGGAACATGTGTTCAGCCTGATTTTTTCTGTTTTTCAGGGCTCTGGGACTCCAGGCTCTCAAATCTGGGGGCCCCAGAACTCTGTTCTGGGACGCTCCGGCTTACTTTAACCCCTGCCTGGACCTACACATTTGTCTTACTTGCAAACTCAAGTGTAAGCCATGTGAGAAAGTCCATAACATGCCACCATAACCTACAACAACATATGCTGATGATAAAGGGTGTGCAAGGGAGACACAGATTGAATTAGTTCAAACAAAAAGACCTAATGGTAATAATTCAAAAACTGTGTTTAAAATCTTGCTGGGATGGAGAGAGTGTATGCCCTGAAATTAATGAACAGATATGTGGTGTTAGAAATGAGTCAATTTTAAAAGGGATAGCCGTGTTAGTCTAGGCCAGTGAAAAAACAACAAGGAGTTGTGTGGCACTTTAAGACTAACAGATTTATTTTTTGCATGAGCTTTTGTGGGAGAAGGTCCCACTTCCTCAGATGCTTCGAAGATGGGTAAACTTATAGCAAGGAATGAAACTAAATGCAAGGGGGTGTAAAGTAACAGGTCATAAAGTAACAGCAAATCAGAGCAGTTTACAGGCTCAAACCAAATGAGGCCTAATTAGAGAAAAAAATAACAAAGGATAGACTAAGCCATTCCTCATTCAATTCAACTTTTTTAGATTCTATATATTATGTCTTTTATGAATACAGGGAGAAAACATACAATCCTTCAGAGCAGGAACTTCTATAAACACTTTAAAAATATAAATCAGAACTTAATAAAAACTTTCTTCTTAGGCAAGATGCTAAACAGTGAAAAATTGCCACTGCTTTAATTGCCACTGGAGATTGAGACACTATTAGAAAGGTTTTCCTCTGAAATGATAAAGTTTCTTTTATACAATATAGCCAGCATGCTCTCAGAACCTGGGAAACTCTGCAGTCCAGAAGATGATGAGGAAGATCCTTCGGTTCTCCAGATTAACACCAGGGAAAAAAAAGTGAAAAGACTATTCAATATCTTTCTTTTGAGGACAGCAGTTTCCATGGTTTAGAATAGAGAGCAGATGAGGGTTTGATAACTGATTCAAGTGCAGTTCAAAACCATGAGTCCTCCTCAAAGTAGAAAAGCAGAAGACAAATGTAGAATAATTAATCATAGCCAGGTAATCCTGTTTTATCAGTTCATTAAAAGACATTGAAACTAGATAAGAAATAGAAAAACCCAGTGGGGCTATAATAAATTGGAGGGTATGCTAACGTGACAATACGGAATACAGTAGCTGTTCCATCACCTCCTAAAGGCAAGGCTGGGGCAAATCTTATCATTCTCTTTGGGCATCCTTAAAAGAGGAACTGTTAGGGGGAAAAATTAGCAGCAGAAGAAGAAGCTGACAGCCAACAGCTATTGTCACCATCTTGTTAGACCGCAGGATCCAGCATGATGCTATTATCCCTTCTTCTAATCCTGAGGGCACCCCTGATCAAGCAAACCAGATGCCATCTTACCTACTCTGGTGCTGGATAAATCCTGAACACAGCTGGGATGTGATACTTTGTCTCCACTCTGTTGCCCGTGTACTTTTCCTTCACTATGTCATTTCTGCTCCCATCTCCCGCCCCTGGTCATTTTTCTTCACTCTAATAAGTGTCTTGCTTAGCTGCCCAAAGCTGTACATTTTGCAGGTCCTCTGTAAGCCTTTGCCCAGAGAGAGGCAGTTAGAAGCAGGGCCCCACACTCTGTAAGTGTGGTTTTGACTTCTAGGCAGAGCCATAACTACAAGTTTTTGCACCTGGGGCAAGTAGCTCCACATGCACGTCCCTCCCCCCCCCCCCAATGGGCCTTGATCCATCCCCGGCCACTACCAGAGGCTCAGGGGGCAGGGTAGGAGATTTTTAACTCCTTCAGCCACAGCCACAGGCACACCCTGGCACCTGGAGAGGAATGTGCCTCCAGGGCCAGATAGGGGCTGTGGCTGCAGCCGCGGTTGCTGGCTGTGTGGTAGGGCACCCTCTGTAGTTCAGCACCTGTGGCTTTGCCCCACTTCCCCTGCCCTAGTTACGGCTCTGCTTCTAGGAAACAGACTTGGACTTTAACAATAGTAACAACCTCAGCACCTCTTCCCGTTCTCTTCTTTTCCCCATAAAAGGGCAGCTATACCACCTAAAAGATCATCAGACACAGGGAGAGTTCTTTCTAAACACCTTCTCCAGTGAAAGAGGGTGTGTGTGTAAGTGGGTGTTAAATTGAAGCCCTTACTCAGTACTTTATATTTCAAATTCTTTACTTTTTCCTTTTTAATAAAAGGTGAAAAAAAATTTATGGTGCGTTTGCACTAGCACTGAGTTGGCTTAGATATCTGTGTATCAAACCCTGAGCCTTGTTTAAAGCTATATAATGCTGCAGATTTACAAGGTCATGGTAAGATCTTTGCTTCTCTGGGCCTGTCTAGATTAGTGCAACATGTCAAAAGGTAGAGCACCTTACAGGCTTGGAAGGGAGGATCCAGAACAGCTGGGTAGATAGTGTGTGGGACTGCCACTTAAATGAAACAGTAAACCTGTCGGCAAGCAGAGGAGGGAAGCTGTAGGCTCTTTGCCCACCTGCACTAAGGAACAGTCCAGGCAGGGTCTCTCCAACCCACATGCTCCCACAAAACTAGGACTTGCTGACATGCACAAAGTGCCTGGCTGGTCTTTATGACCAGCCCACAGTAGGTGATCAGAGCTTCCTTGGGCATAGCAGAGCTGTACACAACATGTTACGCTGGTCAGTGGGGGCCTGCACAAACTCCTTGTTTATAATATCAGCCATTCCTTATGTGCACATTCACCTATTGTATCTTTTTTGACATTAAATTTTAATAATGAACATATGAACTTACATTGTTTCCTTGCTTTACTTCTTCCATCTTCGGCCATTTTGGGCTCCTTTTCTGTTGTCCTTTTCTTTCCAAAATGATGGTGTATCTTTTTTCCTCTTTCTTTCAAGGTCAGTTTTCTTTTCTCATATTTATCCATATCCCCATTTACTCTTCTTTTCCCTGTCCCTTCTCTCAAGTTCCTTGCACCCTTCCCTTATCTCCACTGGCCTCTTCCCTCAATTGAACTTCAGGAATCTTCTGTGGAAAGGAACAAGCCAGAGCTGAAAAATGATTGATTGGTGGAGGGAAGGTACAGAAGGTGGGAAGAAGAGCAGCTAAGGGAAGAGGAACAGAGGCAAAACTTCCCTGCTTTCTACCCCCCGCTGTAGGGCTGGCCTCACGAGAGCCCTAGATATGACACCAGCTGCTAGTTGCTGCTCTTCCTTGGCATCACACAATCTAGTTTTTAATTTTCAATACTTTTTTGGTCTGTGAAGTCACCATTGAAGATCAGAATGTTTTATGAGTCAGGCTCTCTGTAAGATGAGGGGTTTCAACATTAACAAAAGAGGTCTTCTGTATATCAGGGAACAGAAACAGAGAATGAATCAAAAGAAACATTAACATTAATCATGATCTGGAGTTCCCATTCAACTATACTTCTGAGTTGGGAATCTGCCATTGACCATGCTATAAAGCAGAGAGTCAGTTGTTTTTACTGACAAAAATATAAGCATACACAGAAACAGGCAACACAAGTGGCCCCAAATCGTTGCTGGGTAGCAATGTTCCCTCTAAGCTGCGTTGGTGAGCGCTGACACAGCCACTGCTGCTCACCGGCGTAGCAAGCACTGACCTCAGCACACATCCGGCAGGCAGGCCACACCTGGCCCCAGACACATTTCTCCTGGATGCCAGGCAGCCTGGGGTGGGGCTAGGTTTTGAATGGGCAGTTTAAGATCTCTGGCCCTGAGCGTGCTTTAGATGCACGTGCAGGGCTGGGAGAGAACAGCACACCTATCCAACAGCATCAGCCAGGTAAGGAGGATGGGGTTAAGGATCAAATGAGTGGAATAGGGAGGAAGGAAAGAAGGGGTCGATCTGAGTTGGGAGGAGAAGCGGCGGAGCAGCGGCAGTCGACAGGGGCTGAAGCCAGGGAGCAGCGGCAGTCGGTAGGGGCTGAAACGGGGGATCAGCGGCAGTTGGCGGGGGCTGAAGCAGGGGAGCAGCGGCAGTCGGCGGGGGCTCTGGAGCTGGGAGGAGAAGTGGAGAGATCAGAGCTGGTGTCCAGGGCTCCTGGGCTGGGAGCAGAAGGGGAGGATCAGAGCAGAAGCTGGGGATCTGCTCTTGCCACGGGAAGGGGGGGTGAGGGTTGATGTGTAGGGAAACATTTATTGTTTCCCTTTCAACTCATTGCACCAGACGGATAGATATAACACACAAATTCCACCCAAGATTCAGAATAAACACAGAAAACTGTATAGAACCTTATGTTACTTTATTAACACACAGCATTTTTACAGCACTTTTCATCCCAGGATCTTTCAATGGCTCACTATAATAGGCATTCACACATGCTTGGCTCTGTGGTATCCAAGAAGCACACCTCACCTTGTGCTCACATTTAAGTGAATGGCCCTGACAATAAATTATAGGCAAAATACATGTCCACCCATTTTTGATATCTTTATCAAGTGCTATAAACAATGACTTTCAGAGGAGGTGTCCCCTCCAGAACATGCATGTATTTCTGGCACAGCTCTATTTTCATTTGGAAACTATCAATGGAAAGTTCAAAGCTTGCAGACAAGGACAACACAAAACTGGCAGATGGGGATTGTTGCAGAGAGAGAGAAGGCAGCCTGATCTAACTTTTTCAATAAAGTGGAAAAACTGTCATTGACTTTAATTAACATTAGCTCAAGTAATATATAGGCCTAAATCCGGGTGACTTCATTTAGCTCAGTGAGTGAGATCTAGTCAGAATTGGCACATTCATTAGGAATCTCTAAAAAAATAATAGCATTGTATTGGCTATTGGTGATCATCAGCTTTTATCAGTGTAATTTCTCACGCATTTGCTTTATGTATTTTCCCATCTTCTAAAGGTGAGCTGAAATTACAGACAACCAAACAATCAGAAGCCATCCCACAAAGCAGCTTCGCACATTCATAGCACAAAATGTCAAAGCATACAGCCAACAGTTTGGTGCAAGACAATTGCAGTGATGTCAAGAAACATAAAGGTACTGGAAGTTTTAAGCAGGCATGGCTAAATGAATTAATTGCAACTGAGACTATGGAATCTGGAGAGATGCAGCATGTCAAATTGGGTCAGCTATTTTCTTACTCTGAGGACAATGGTGTATTATGCTTGTCATGTGTGGAAGCCAAGGCCAGCTGCGATTTTGCTAACAGAAAGACATGGAGTTCATGGAAGGTTGGCTATTTGAAGAGGCATCTCAAGCAGAAAGTCCACCTGGAGGGAGTCCGCAAGTTGCAAAGAATTAAACTAAGAAGTGGAATAAACCATTTAATGATGGATTCAGCTACTGACAGGAAGACTTGAGTGGATTTCAGTGAGCGACAGCGTAGCCAAGCTGAACAGGTGAAAATACTGATAGACAATGTACTGTGTGGCATTTCCACAAATTGTTCAATGCTGACTGATGTAGCTTGGACTGACCACATGGCAAAATACATTACACTTCCAGAAAGCTGGTGCAGTAAGAATTATGCATTTGAATTTGTTGAATGTATTAACTATGTCATACAGTGAAATTTAATGAATGAAATTCATGATGCTACCTATCACACATTGATTGTAGATAAAAGTACTGATATTTCAGCAAGTAAAATGTTGATTCTGTACATTGTGTCATTCTTCCAAAGCCCAGAGTTACAAAACAATGTTTGCAGGAATCATGCAACTAACAGTTTGTGACAGTCAATTTGTACAGCTATAAAACAGTTTTTTGCTGACAACAAACTGGATTTGCAAAGAATGGAAATGTTCACATCTGATGGAGCTTCAGTTATGTTGGGCAAATGTAAAGGAGCTGCAGCATTACTGAAGCAAGAAATTCCACATTTCAGTGAACAGCATTGTGTTGCTCACCGGGAAGATCTAGGCATCGCTGAGGCCTGGAAACATATGTCTTTGATGAGGGACGTAGATACACTACTTCGCACCATCTACACAACATTCTCCAAATCATCACTCAGGAGATGACAATTTGATGACATGGCCAAAATTGCAGAATATGATGTAGTTGCCTTTAGACCACTGAATGAAGTCAGATGGTTATCACGACATTGTGTGGTAAAGGCATTGATTAGAAATTATGAGCCACTGGTCCAATATTACTCAAAGGAGGTTACTGAGGAAAATGATCCTGTGGCCAAATATTGCTTGAAGTCTGCAGAAGAGAAGATTGAGGGGGGATTTGATAGCAACCTTCAACTACTTGAAGGGATGCTCTAAGGAAGATGGAGCTCAACTGTTCTCGGTAATAACAGAGGACAGAACGAGGAGCAATGGTCTCAAGTTGCAGTCAGGGAGGTCAAGGCTGGATATTAGAAAAAACTGTTTTACTAGGCGAGTGGTGAAGCCTCGGAATGAGCTGCTGAGGGAGGTGGTGAAATTTCCATCTCTGGAGGTGTTTAAGGCCCAGCTGGACAAAACCATGACTGGGATGGTTTAGTGGGAGTGGTCCTGCCTCTGGCAGGGGGTTGGACTAGATGACCTATGAGGTCCCTTCCAACCCTATGATTCTATGTTACAGAACCCACAAATTAATGTTTCAATTGTAATTCTCAGTGATGTTTTGGCCTAACTGGCAGAATTGTGTTCTATCTTCCAGAGGAGCTGCATAACACCGATGGAGGCTTTCCAGTTTGCTAAAGCCAAATTAAGGAAGCTGAGAGCACAGTATTTGGGTGACACTGCACACTTTAGCACTGAAATGAAAGGTATTATTGCCAGAATTAAATATGAAGTAAATACTGATGCAGTCCTACGCTTTGTTGAGAAGTTTGTGACCATCTTGAAGATCATTTCCCAGATGGCGAATTGAAAGAATGGATGTTATTTGATATGTCAGCATTAAAGCATGGCAAACATGATTACACATTTGGTAATGAAGAGGTGCAGAATCTGGTAACTAAGTACAACAAGATTCTGAAAATGCCACATCCAATATCAAGGATCTGCTAATGAACCAGATTTATCAGATGTGACAATTGATCCAATGAAAATGAAAATGACCACAGAGTACAATGAATTCAAGTTTGTTGTTCTGGAAAAGATAATGGCTGGTACACTGAACGCATTCTTAGCTGCTGTTGCCTATACGATGACAGAAGATAAGTTCCCATGCCTGTCCCAGTTGGTTGATATATGTGGCACATTTCAAGCGTCTAGTGCAGATGCTGAACGAGGCTTCAGTCTAATAAATAACATTAAGACAGAGCCTCGTAACAAGTTGGATGTTTCTCATCTAGACATGCGAATGTGCATCAAGTCATCTCTAACTGCTGGATTCAAGGTTGACCTTGACTCTGTATACGCATTCTGGAAATGTGACAAAGACAGGTGTCAAAAATTGAGGTGTAGAGGAGGCTTGGTAGGCAGCATCATTGTTTCATATTTGTTTAATAAAACTGTTAAACTGAAAGACTGTGGTTTTATTAATGTACTAAAGTTTGAATAACAAGACAACATCTATACAATGTTCCCTCTTTAAGCTGGTGGAGCAAGTTATGGATGCACTTGGGGAGCCGAAGCACAGAGGCTCAGGGGCCTGGTCCCGGGTCAGGGAATGGATAGGGAACTTGCTCAGCTGCAACCACAAGTTGCTTAGCTGCATCATCAGCTTAGAGGGAACATTGCTGGGTAATATTGCGATGCTAAATCAGATGAAAATTCTACCTGTTTTGCTAGCATGGCCTTGTTTACTAAGGGAAGAGGTGGCAAAGGAGGTAACACTACACCAACTTTGGTCTGTGTTAGGGATCTTTAGTGATATCAGCAAGGACTCAGCAATCCTCTCACCCAGCCACAGTAACCGCTTCTTTCCTGGCCAAGTGTGCTTCATTTTTGGTGCAACACTGCCAGGGCATGGGCTTGCAGACAAAATGAGATTATAGCAGCTTGGGTTAGCATAACCTATCTCTTGGTGGATTTTCTACCACCAAGGTCCCTGTGGAAGGGTGTTTAGACCCAATCCTGAGCAAGCCAAAAACAGTACTGTCCAAAAAAGGGGGAATAAAAAAATGCAACAAACCCAGAAAGTTCCCACTATATATCGCATTGCTCACACAAATAGCCTCAAATTAGTTACCCCATGCCCGCAAAAGAAAGGAAACAAATGCCATTGCAGCTTTATAGTCAACACATGAAAATAGAACAGGACTCAGAATGGAAAATATGCAACTTACCTGCTTGTTGCCAGCACTGCCAGTAAAGCCTGAGCATAATAAAGGAGCTCTCTGCACAGCATCAGTTGCTAAGAAATAGTTAAAAAAGAGGGAGAGCCCATGCAATCTTAACCTCATGTTTACTAGATACTAAACTTGCTTCCTGCTCAGTGACAGCATTTTCTCTGATGCTGTCACCTGATGGTTGCACAAACACTTGTTATATTTTTGGCTCAAACTTTTCAACTGGTTGCAAACAGCTACCTGATGTTGCAACTTATCATGCAAGAGAGAAGCATGCCAATGTTGACATGCCTCACAACTGTTTTGTTGTTTTTTGCAAACATATATAAATCTTACATTTAAATTTTGCCTAAACATACAGGGTCAGAGGTCTTTTACTGCAATTACATAAGTGCATGTGTGAGCAGCACCACCCAAGGAAAGGCTCCAGGACTCAGACTTGGGAATCACACACCCCTGCATAATGGACAAGAAACATACTGTGTGGATTATTAAGTGACAATGTCTCTCCTGTGTTTTCCCCTGCCTCCTAGTGTGTAGTAATTTACTTGTCCAAGTGGCAACTAGTCCATAGAAACTGATGTTTGCACACATGCACAGATATATTTATGTAGTGCAGGTTTATCGACATCCGTGTTCTGCGTGACTTGTTGTCCCAAGCCATAGCATAATGATGCAATATCTGCAGAGGTCTGTCTAGTTCCAAAAACCATAACCTATATTTTGGCACTAGACTGTGGCAAAATCAGGACACAGGGTGGAACACTTCCAAAGACTGAGGGCTGACTTCACTAAAAACCAGTCTTTGTTCAGAGCCTGTCTTCACCAGTCACTCTGCTCCTTTTCTTCAGCCCCTTATTCAATGAGCAGACATTGCCACATCAGGTTACAACTGCATAAAATTAGGCAGTTATAAACAGCTTGATATACATCTTGAGGATAAATGTGATCACAGTAGTCTTACATGTAAATTGAGCCCAGCTGCACCAACTGAATTAAAATGTAATTAATTATTCCTGAAACCTCCCAATTCAACCAAGAGCTAATACATGCTATTCGATACTTGCTGTGACTATCAAGGGTCAGAATTTCAGCCCAGCTCAAGAGCCCATCTGCTTCACTGCCTTTTCATTGATTAGCAGACAGCAGTTTGTTTCTTCTCACTTTGGGGAATGCACTACATAGAGATAGATTACGCCTAGTCTTACATGGATGCTACACAGAGAGGAAAAGGCACGTGGGACATAGGAAATAGAATACTGCTCATGCCAGTGGACCATCTACACTATTCTATGATAATGGCTCATGTGTGATATTTCAGCACAAAGTGCAAGAACCCCAGTAATGGACAATGCGCAATAATCTGCTCATAAAGGATGTTGCCTCCAAATCCCCATCAATGAGTGTGGTGCAGTGTTTAATTACCTTGAAGGTTCAGTGTTTAGAGCCCATCTTACTTTTTTTTTAAATACTATTGACTAGCAATGTAAATACTGTAATGCTGTGAAAAAGGAGCAAGTGTCTTGCTCATGAGAGGTCACTGGTAGGTTAACAATGAGGATGACAGTAACTGCACCCAAAAGGTCATTCAGGGTACCATGGGAAGTCAAAGGTAGGCGTATTATGCTAGTGAAGATCTGAGTTATTTTGTATGCCTCCCATGCACGTTTCTTCTGACTCGTCTCAAGTCTTCCCATGCCCAAGCCAGCAAAGCACTTAAGTACTGGCACAGACCCACTGAAGGCAATGGAATTTTTTCACATGCTTAGGTGTTTCATCTCGCTTATATGGGTGAGCCTAAGTATTCACATACAGGGTTATATGAGCAGCGTCCCATGTTGGCTGTTTTGCACATTGGTCCACAATGCTCTCTGATCATCATCTGAGGCTGCACCACAGAGGAAGTAGCTTGCTGGCTCCAGCATCATTGTTTGGAAATAGACATGGCAGTGTTGCACTGCAATGGTCTGCTGTGCTCCTCTCAGGCAAATAAGCCTGGCTTTTACTCTCACTGCCTCAGTCACTGAGTATTGTCTTCCATTCCAATGCCATATAGCACACACAGCACAATAAAGTACTCTAGGAGTCAAGATTTGCTCCATAAAATGATGGGAGAAGCATGGGACCCCAAATAATTCATGATGTACCACCTGTGCACGCTCACCCTCACTATTCCATTCAGTCACAAACAGAAATTAGAAGGGACTTCATGTGTGCCCACACATGACATCTGGTGAAGTCTAAATCCGTGCCCAACTTTGGTGCTTAGGTAAAATGCACTTTCATTTGCACAGCTTGCTCAGTCGCACTAAGCCAATTTTTAATTGTCATTGCTTTTTTTCTTCATAGTCACTTAGGGGTCAGGTGTGACTCCCTCACATTGCATTAGTTTCTGACTCCAGAGATAGTGCTAACAAGATGAATAGGACTAGTTACATAGCAAGGTCCAACCTACAGGAGGCAGAATATGACTTTTCTCAAAGGTGCCTAGACTCTTCAGTGATTATAAAGTCACAAGGCACCACTGTGATCATCTAGTCTAACTTTCTGGGTAACACAGACCACAGCACTTCCCTGAACTAATTCCTTCTCTGTATGAGTCTTTTGTGAGGTGCTGTCAGCAGCAACAATGGCTGTGTTTAAATATCTGAAGATGACTCTTCAAACTAACAGGCATCATTAGCTTGAGGATCCAACCAGAAACTTGGGAAAACAAAATATCATCTCCTTGGAATTCTGAGCATCATTGCCACAGCTGTTACCACATCTGCATCATCTTCCACAGTGCTCTCATCATTTACCACAGGACAGGAAAGCCAATGGCATTGAGACCCCTTGAGCAGAGTCTGTACCCCTAAGAATTTGTGCCTTTCCAAAGAGTAGGTCCCCTCTTTCCTCTGCATAACCACATGCCATTACGCAGGGGTCCACAGCTGAGGAAAGATCCTACCCAAGGTATCGTGCAAAGGAAGTTACTTCATTCTAGATTAGCTCGCAGGTTATGAGAAGATGGCAGCAGAGAGCTCCCTCCTTTCACACTGCATGGTTGCACTTGTAACCCTGTTAGTAAACTCTGGAGAAATTCATTCAGATCAGTTTTCCATTTCTTCACAGTTTACATACATTGTTGCTATTTTATGTCTCATGTAATTTCCCATGTCAAAAAAAACATAACACTTTGCACAACTCCCTCATTTCATAGAATAGCAGCCACTTTAATTATTCTTAGAAGGGAAAAACCCATCTGCAGTGACACCGTACCAGATTTACACACAACTTCTACTGCAAAAATTGGGACTTTTTTCACATCACAATATTTGACCAATGCTGGTGATAGTAATAACAGAGATAAACAGAATTCCAATGGTCGTTTCAGTCATCAAACACACATTGTTTGGCTGAGAGCAACAGCCAAATAGCATATTGTAAATTATGCAAACACAACAATGTGAAAGATATACCCCAGTATTTACATTCTGATGCGGCATCATTTTTATTACAAACACTTTCACAGCTGTACAAAAAACTAACTGACCCTTGTACTGCAAGAAAGCTTCCTGTAGCTACCTGGTTTGTTGTATATGCAAAGGAAAGCATGACAAAGACAATATGGATTGCTTCAAAGAAAGAGGCATCAATCCTGATTTTGATCTCAGTTACATTGATGTAAATCAGAAGTAACTGTCAAAATTGCAGGAGTCAGAATGGCATAAGACTAGTAAGAATCAGAATTGGTTCCACTCTGTAGGTGCTTTTGGAACTATTACCCACAGTAAATATAGCCTTTATGGCAAGTCAGTGGAGCTCTGACAATCTGCACCAGCTGTTGGCCTCCCACTATCTCATGCTTGTTCGTGATCTCTCACTTCTTTTGTGGTTGTGACTCTTGGCTTTGATTTGATTTAGACTGCAGAGTTCTAAAAGTGGATAACAAAGAAGAAGCTTCCTGAAATTCCTTGGCTACAAAATAATAACAAAGGGCATCTAAACAGCAGTTAGAATTTGCTACACATGCAGCCACACGTATAAAAGCACTTGCATTTTGGCGTACAGAGCAGGGAGCCTTAACAACATCTATCGCATACCTAACAACTAGCCCAATGTTGAAAGGCAAAAAACATATGATAAACACACTCAGATTCAAAGATACAATCCAGAGAGCCTTCTGCACTGATGTTTCCTCATGTTGACGCATGTTCTTCTTCCTCCTCAGGCACCAAATCACTTGTATGGAACAAAAACTCAGTATTACTAGTGGTACAAAAAACCCTAAAATACTTGACAACAGTGTGTTCAGAAGAGGGTCAGCAGAAGCCTTCCGAAAGCAAATTGCTTCCTTTTTTCTGTCAAATCGTGGGTAGAGGCATGCATAAATGATTATTGTTAGCCAAAGAAATCCACAGCTCACAGCTGCCTTCAACGGGGACCTTAAACTCTTTGCTTTCAGAGGGTACTTTATTGCAATGAATCTATCAACTGCTATAAGGGTGATAATATAGATACTTAGAGGCATGTTTGTAAAATATATCACCTGGATGACATCGCACAGTGCACCTGTGCTGTGTCCAGACTTGTGAAAATATAAAATGAAAGGCAAGGTGAAGAGCAGAGAACAGTCTGCAATGACCAGGTTGATCATGTACACTCTGGTTGCTGTCCATTTTTTCAGCTTGCAGCAGAATACCCAGAAGGCAGTGAGATTAAATATGACTCCAAAAGAGATAACTGGGATGTAAACAATCAGCTGAAAAAGGTTAAGCTTGTCTTGCACTGTGGAGTTGATGCTGCATACCATCTGGTTGCTGCAGGTCGTGCTGTTGCTGCAGTTCATCGTGATGCCATTGAAGAATTAAGGGCTACGAAACACATCAGAATACACTGGTGAGTAATTTATAACTTATCTTTTCTTCTCATATCCACATCCTGTGGCTCAGAGGCTTCCTCAGAGGTTCCCACTCCTAGGCACTGAAGTGCTGAGATGTGATTGCCTACTGTTTCATACAAAATCATATGCCACAGGATTTTTCATTTCTCAAAACCAAGCTTATCCAAACAGTATGTGACCCCCCCCCCAAGGTATTGGGTTCTCAGCTCCGGGTCACACAGCCTCCTCAACATCACACAACCTTTTCTCCTGAACTCTTGAAGCTTCCAATCGGACAACACAGCTCCCCCTTTTCCCCTGTTTTCTTCAGGGTGCCTCTGTGCCCCATCCCATGGTGACATCCAGCCAGCCCATATCCTATCCCTAAGCAGCAGGTTTGTGAAGGACCAACCCAGTTTTCCCCTTCTCCACTGCAGGATAGGTTCCCCCATCTGTATACTCTTAGACCCAGATCCTCACTGGTTTCTAAAAAGCCAACCATTTAGGTGCCACTGATATTTTCAAAACCACTGCTCAACTACCATCTAACCCTGTAGGTGCCTATATCTCTTAGACATTTAAGTTTCTGTCAAAAAGCTGCTTAGGCCATGACACCACTGCACTGCACAGCTTGCAGGTCTGGCTCACATCAAAGGCCCAGATACCCTGAAGCAGGATTTTTTAAGTATGCAGGGAAACTTGCCAGTGGGACCCAATCCTGTAGCCAGGGCCAGATTAACCAGCCCAGGAGCCTCGGGCTGCCTCTCACTGTGGGGTCCCCTACCTGGGGCTCCATCTCCCACAATGGGGACCAGGTCCCCACCCATTGCTGGGAGGACACTGGGGCCAGAGGGCACCCCTGCCCCGACCCTGCTCTGACCAGTCTGGTGGGGTGGCTGGCACATGGCACAGCGGCCCCCAGTGCAGCTTCCCAGGGCCACAGACCCGCCAGCCCAGAGGTGGGGTGGGAGTGCAGAGCCTCTGGCTCCTGGGCCCCACACCTCCATCCCCACAGTGCTGGCAGGGCTGGAGCACTCTCAGCACTCCTGCCCTGCTGGTGCTGAGCAGGCAGGAACATCAGATTATCATAGGGATTTTAGGGGCTGGAGCTCAGGGTCCCCTCTTTTGCCCAGGGCCCAGCCTGTAGCTGTGCTTTGAGCATTCTTGAGTCGTGATACCTGTCAGACCCCACAGGAGCAGAGCCAGATGCAGGCTGCCAATAGGTGTGCACGGGAAGATAGCACAACAGTCACACAAAACAAGAGTTGGGAGCACAAGGGAAAAACAGGTTGAATGTGAGCAGAGTACGGAGCATGACCAAAAGGAGGCAGAGAGAGAATTTCAGCCACTAGAGCATGGGTTACTGAAGGGAGTGGTACCTGACTCCAGATGAGAGCTCATTTCTGATGACCCTGAGGGTGTGTTCACAAAGCATTCTTATTTCAAAACAACGAGGTTGTTTCGAAATAAGAATTGCCATGGCCACATGATGCACGGCCATTTCGAAACAAGCAAACCCCTTATTTTGAAATGGCAGCAGTTTCTTTGAAATGGCTTAAACCTGGTTTCCTGTCGAAAC
The DNA here is from genome assembly GCA_007922195.1 of Podocnemis expansa. Classification (NCBI taxonomy): domain Eukaryota; kingdom Metazoa; phylum Chordata; order Testudines; family Podocnemididae; genus Podocnemis; species Podocnemis expansa. Next base: position 24,746,154 of record ML682006.1, read on the forward strand.
AGCGTTGTTTCGAAACGGCTCATTTCAAAACAACGCCAACTGGACATGCTGTTTCAAAACAATGGCTGTTTCAAAACAGCATTTGACCCTTCCTCCCAGGGTGCTAAGCACCCTGGGAAGAAGGGCTCCCCCCTCAGCACCCTGGCCAGGGAACCCTCAGCACCCTGGCCAGGGCGCTGAGGGGTGTCCCCGGCCAGCAGAGGGGGACTGCAGACACCTGTGGGGTGAGGCGCCTGTCTGCGCTTCACCCCGCAGGTGCCTGCAGCCCCTGCAGACACCCACAGGGTGAGGCGCCGCTCTGCTTCACCCCAGGGGTGTCTGCAGTCCCCTCCCCAAGCAAAATAGCATGTCCACAGTGTGGACATGCTATTTTACTCCCTTATTTCCAAGATACCTTTTTTCTCTTTGGAAATAAGGTGTTTCAAAATAACCATTTATTTCAAAACAGCTTGTTTCAAAATGTTTTGTTTTGAAACAAGCCCTCTGTGTGTGAACACAGCCTGAGTCACACAAGGTGCCTATGTTTAGAGCCCTGTGCGGATACAAAAATGTGGAACCACATCCGATCCACATCCACTCAGTGATAACATTAATCCAATCCGAAATCCGCATACCAGGATTTAGCTGCATCTGTAACCACAGCTGCGACCAAGCTTGGGCTCACATACAAATATTCAGACTTTGATTGGTTCATTCCCCATATGGGTCCCACCCACTTTTTCCTTTCTTGTTTGTGGTTCGCATGGTGTGCTATCAATCAGATTTCTTTGCCCACCTATGAAATCTCTGATTGACAGCAATGGCTTGCCAACTGGAAGCAAGAAAAGGAAGAAGTGGGCAAGGGAATGAGCCAATCAAAGGCCAGCAATGAGTCTCCAAGTCCCACCTTGAGACTCTGATTGGCTGGCAGATCACAATCTAGGATTGGCCAGAGCACTTCCTGGGTCCCCTGTGCAGCAGTTTCAGCAACGGATTGCACTGTGATAAGGTAACAATAGAAGCTGTATCCATGAGTTGATCCACAGCAAGGAGTCTGCGGTTATCCGCACCCACACCTGCGGATGCAGATAACCGCAGATCTGCAGCAGATACCTGCGGATTTGCAGGGCTCTACCTATCTTTGGCTAGTCAGGCAGGCTAGGTCCAATATTTAGGCTCCTCTTCATGCTCTCTTCCTCTTCATTTCACTCCTGGTTGCCTTAGACAGCTCCCTGTTCAGCTTGCTTTCTTCTAAGGCTCCCTTTCTTATTGTAAGTCCTTACCTTTTCTGCCCAGCACCCAGACATTGTCTGGACAGCCTGGACAGCTAGCTGGGACTGTGGATTTAACTAGGTCACCTAGAGACTAGGCGTTGCAATGCTGGCAGGAGCCATGTCTTACTTACCTTTGAGGACCCGAGCCTTAATACCTCATGCATGATACATCTGTGACTGGACAACCTGCACAAAACTGGAATGGAGAAGTCTGCTTGGGTCTTAGAACAGAGAAGCAACATCCTCTATCCCTTCCCAGGGATTGCACAATGCGAGTGGGTGTTTCAGACCAACAGAAAGGTTGTGGAGCAGTGCAAGTCATAGAGAAGAAGACGGGTGGAGCAATCCAAAGAGAATTAGTAACTGAGATTGCAGTCAAGTGTATTACTACAGTATTTATGTGATGCCATCACTCTAAAGCCAGGTAACCTTGGCCTATGAAAATTAAGGACTGAATCTCCTTATGCAGTTTTCATTCATTTTCTAGATAAAACTCCTAACTCCAATTGACTGATTCTCAATTACACCAAGGCCTCTTTACAGTATTTTGCCAGTGTTAAGGGGCCCGAAGACTACTGCAAATGTATTTAGGTGCCAACTTTAAGACTCTTTATACTGCCAGAGTGGTGCAAAGGGAGATGTAAATTTAGTGTAAATGAGACCCAGACCCCCAAGAATTTCTCTACTTAGGTGTCTGGCAAAAATGGAGATGAGCACATATCTTTTTATCAGTACCCCAGTAAGTACTTTTTTGAAAAAATGGAAAGAATGCAACAACCTGCATTGTATTAACCAGACTATTGGTATAAGCCAATAAATCTGTTTGCCTTTCATAGCCACAATGCTTGGAAAAGTGAAGGTGTGAAATTTGGAGTAGCTCCCCCTTCAGCAAAATATACACCGTGAGCAACTGAGAAAACAGGAGAGGGACTATACACCAGGTGAGGGCGTCGGGTCTCAGAGCCTGGACTCCAGCCTGTGAAGAAACATTTACATTTCTAAGGCAGTTAAGCTGCATTCTGAGACTTGGTGCTAGGGGTTGTCTATTACATAATCTAAGATCACCACTACTACCCAACAGAAGCCAGTAAGAACATAATTTTGCCTGGGGAGATGCTGAGTAAGGACACTGAGATGTGGCCCAGCTTCTGCCAGTCTTACTCACATCAAGGAGTGTTCAACTCAGGAAATATTTCTCTTCTCTTCAGGGGGAGTAAGTGTGGAGGGCGAGTAGGACAATCTCTCCCAATCTGTGTAAACTTACTAAGGGATGTATTGTACAACCTTCATGCACTGTGGTGAACATTTCTATTGACTTCTGTGGAATTACTGAGGTAAGTGTGCACCTGTTTGATTACTGGTGAGGATTGCACCACATAGTCATACCCAATTTGTTAAAGAAAAGGAAACGTCAGAAAACATTACTATAAATGGTGGATGAAGCTGCATTTAAAAAAAAAAATCACAGAAAAAGAACCTGAATGTTAAGAAAAATTAATCCTTTGTGTGATTTAAATGTTTAGGTGAGGTGCATGAAATGGGACAAATTCCAGTATGAGAATTAGAATAGTTTATTGATGTCTTTAAAATTGTTACCTTAATTGCTACGCAAGGACATGGCATAAATTGACTCAATTTATGGTCCATTAGGAAGTATTTACAGTAATTTAGGGAAAGAGAAATATCTCCCTACTACATATTGATCTATACTCATTGAAGTAAACAGCTGTTAAGCATTAATAATTAAACCACTTCAGTTAGAGCAAAGCAGATTTTAGTGGCCAAGACATAGGGCCTGACTCAAAATCCACTGAAGTCCTGTTGGCCCCAGGAACATTCTTGGACCAAACACTACATGAGGTTGGTAGTATGTTAAGGTTGTTGTCAGGACTAAGTCCCAAATATCAACTGTTTGTGATATTCCTAAACTTAGCATTGTTAGTATTTTAAGGTGGGATTTAGAAAATAAGGAAATCAGATGCCCTTCCCTTGAAAAACAGGTTTGTGTGCCTAACTCCCCTTTGGTTGTTTTGAAAATTCCAGCCTGTATGATTATTGTTCATTATTTTTATTGGGGTAGCACTGAGAACCAACAGCCCCCAAATGCAAACCACTAGAGACATACATAACAAAAAAGGGTCCCTGTCCCTGATGAACTCACAATGCCTGCCTGCATTTCTCCAACTGTAAAATAAGGGATAGTAATCCTTACTCAAACTCACAGAGTGTTGTGAGATAAAACTAATTTATGACTTTAAAGGGTTTTAAAATTGTAATTCAGAAGATGCTGTAGAAGTGCCAAGTACCACACCATTCTCATTATTTATCATAATTACGTGATTTGTCTCTTAACACAAAACAGCAATAACCTAAAACATAGTAATTCAATACATGGGGAAGTAAGCACATAAAAATGTAGCAAATGTTAGAACGGAAGAGGAGGTTGAGACAAGAGCCCCCAGAAAGCCAGTAGCATTTGAAAAAGTGTCATCAAAGGTATATGAAAACAGAATTTTAGCAAGCTGAGCTAAATGCTGAGTATTGGCCGTTTAAACCGTAAAAATGAAGCAAGTAACTTTTTTTTACAAATAACTGAGAAACCTCATTGTCTCCCAAGTCTACATTCACCAGTGAACAGTCCACAAGAATGATGACGAAAGAATGAAAAGTTACCTGCTTCTTTGTAGTGCACTGTACAATTAATTTAATCCACAAGAAGAGCTTTGTTTCAACGTAGATTAGTTGGTTTATCTGAGTGCCATTGCAAAAGCTTAATAGACTCGGATTTCTTTCCAGTTGATGCTGCTTATTGTTCAAGGTGCGAGTCCAATGAGTCTGTCAGCAGTTGCTCTGGCATGTCTGAAGTAAAGAAGCACAATTTGTAGAGCTCAAATCTCCTCCTGTTCCTCCAGATCATCTGGTATGTTTCATCATGAAACTTCTTTTTTAGTGACATATGTTTGTCTGATGCCTCCTACTGATTCATCTACCTCAGTTCAGCCCTCTGCAACATGGCTTTCCAACAGCTTGCAACTGATATTGAATATTCACCATCATTAACTCAGAGAGGTTTAATGTTTCTGAAAGGAAAACTCGTGTGTTTTCAATTTGCTTTTGCAGCAGCAGCAAGTCCTACACTGACAGCAAAGAAAACCAAACCTCTTATTTAGTCACAGAGTTAACAGGCAGTCAGCAAGCAATTCAATGGCTACTAAAGTCCCCAAGCTGGAGAATATTATTGGTTGGATACATCAGAAATGCAGAAGCAAGGGCAGAATGAGGTTACAGGTGGGGGAAACAATGTCCTGTTTATCCTTGGTCTGTCTGTTGCCAGTAAAGGCAACTTTGACCGTATGCAACACTCACCATTAGTCTTGTGCCCCTTCTGGCAACTGTGGGGACTTCCCCCTTTTGGGGGTCCATCAAAGTCTTTCCTTCAGCAGACCTAGGCAGTCTTTCCATTTGCTGCCTCAGGTGCCACTCTTTCAGTGACTGGTAGGGAAACCCAGACCCACCTTCCCCTCCAAGTTCTAGTCCATGAAGTCTCAAAAGGAAAGAAAAAACAAAACAGTTCTGGGCTTTGTCCCTGCTGCTGTTACAGCTCCTTCCTAGGACTGCTTCCTGCAATTCCTTGTTTTCCTCCTTGCCCTTGTGTATCAGCTCCAGATCCTCCTCCCACTTCTCAGGGAGTGACTGCAGCCTACTCATCTCTGCAGCCTCCAAAGGGAGTGTCTGTCCTTTCCCAGCAGCACTCCTTGTCTGCTGCCAACTTCCTGGCTTTACAGACCCCACCTATTCTGGCACAGCTGAAATGGTTTGACACAAGTGTGATAAATGGCCACCTTTGTATTCATGGTTAGCAGCTCCTTATTCCAGACGCATGAGGTGAGTTTGCCAAAGGTGACAGAGGCTTTGCCAGTTCTCGCATAAACTTCTGTGTCAAGGCTAAGGGAGCTGGCAAAAGTTGAGCTAAGATTGCAGAAATGATTCAGGTTGTCCAGAGGTAGGATGTTAATGCCCTGTGACACGACAGCTGTTTTCTTAATACTGATCACTATGTCAAATTTGACACATGCATCAAATAAGTTACTCGTCATGATCTGCAATTCATTAGGTGTATTAGAGATGAGTGTTGTTTGTAAAGAGGAGATCCTGAATAGTGATCCCAGTGACATGCCTTTGCTCTGATATTAAAGAAGATGCCATACATCCTCAGTTCAATTAATACACCAGATTGATAGTTTCCAAGACCATTCTTAAAAAGAATAGAGAAGATGACAAAGTTGGTAGGCACTAAAATGCAACCTTGTTTCATGCCAGTATCAATGCTGACATTTCATTTTGGTACTGGATAGTTGCCTTCATTCCCTCATAGAACTCATTAAATATGGAGACCACTTTCTGTGCACAGACAATTTTCAACAGAATCTTGTAGATGTCAATCCTGCTAACTGGGTCAAAGGCCTTTTGTAGATCAAGAAAGGGTACATAGAGGGGTGCTTCTCGTTCACTGCTTTTTCTTGCAATAAGTGCATTGTGAAGGCCACGTTAATCATGGAGCATCCAGCTCCAAACCTGCCCTGGCTCTCAGGATAAATTCTTTCAGCAAGAACTTGGAGTCATTTCAGTAGTATCTCTTGCAAGCACTTTGCCAACCACGCTGAGTAGAGATATCTCTCAGTAGCTGCTGCTGTGTGCTCCATCTCCTTCATCTCTGTACAAAGTAATCCTATTTGCATCTTTCAGATCCTGCAATAGGTGAATTTCTTCCCAGAAGCAGCAGAGAAGTATGTGGATATCACTCACAAGCTTTCTGCCTCTTGCTTTTAGGAGCTCTGGGGTTATCTGATCATTTCTGGCTGCTTTCCCAGGTGCAATCTCTTTGATAGCTTGCTCTGCCTCTTGAGAGTTGGTATTTGGTTCAGCTCCAGCATCACTGGCATGTGGGGGAAAGGCAGCTAGACAGTATCACAGATAGTGGCATTCTGCCGTAACAAATAAATGGTAGTTAATAGTAATAATTATAATGTTAATTAATGACTAATAAGTTCCAACAGGTATTGACCACTATCCATGGCTCAGGTCCGTGGTATCATATCTGAGCTGAATAGTGTGGTATGAATTAAGTGACATGCTTCTCTGGTGCCCTCTAGTGTGTCTGTTGCATCAGTGCAATGTTTTGCATTAATTTTTAGCATCAGTCAGCATTTCACCAAGGACAGAAGCTGTGACCTAGAACTTTGGCTACAACCAGGGGCATCGCTGGCACTGGGCACCCCGGGGCACGTGCCCCGAGTCCCAGTGCCAGTGCCCCGGATCTCCGGCCCAATCAGGCCAGGGATACGGGGCCTGGCCAGCTGCCTGCGGCCACGGTGGCCCCGTTCCCGGTTTGGGCTCTGGGGCCAGCTGGCCACCTGGCCGGCCCCGCCCCCTGACCGGGGGATCCGGGACCTGGCCACCTTTGGCCACGGCTGCAGCGGTGCGGGCATGGGCGCAGGCCTGGCCTCCTGCGGCTGCTTTTGGCCCTGCCCCACCTGGCCCTATCCCTGGCCAGGGGGTGGGGGCCTGCTGGCTGGGGGTGGGGCCTGGGCCTGTGCCCCAGGTCCTTCCCCACCCCAGTGATGCCCCTGGCTGCAACCAAAGCATACTGAGCACAAATCAGGAAGTTTGCTGTAAAGATAGGTCTTCTTCGAGTGCTGCTCAGATACATTCAGTATTAGGTGTCTATGTGCTGCAGCACACAATTGGTCAGAAGCTTTTTGCCCCAGCCTGTAAGAGCAGGGTCGACTCCCATGGCTATATATGGGGCCCTGACCCTGACCCTCCTCAGTTCCTTTTTCCGCCCTCAGCTACAGTTTTGGAACAGCCCTGTCCATGCAATAGCAAGTGCCTGTTGTTACTTCCTTGTATGAACCACCCGTTTAAGCTAGAGGACCTGTTCATAGATATCATTCCACTGAGAACCAGCTATGCTACGTGTGAGTCTGGAGCTGAAACACCGCTCCCAACAGCTTCCAGAGATGCCAGGCTTTAAACCCTGTGCTTCTTGCGGCAAGGCCTTCCCGTGGGATGATCCCCATGAGGAGTGCCTGGGTAAGTCCCACCAGCCTACTGACTGCTCCATATGTCAGTCCTTCAAGACAAGGACGCTCAAAGACAGGGAACAAAGGTGCCATGTGGTGGTCTTAGAGCAAGTTTGGCAGCCTGCCCCTGAAGAACCAGGGTTGCCTTCGGTGCAGCCACTGCGTGCTGGGTTGGCACCGGAACCATCTCAGCACCGCTCCCTGTGGAGCAGAAGGTGCAATCGGCACCGACTTTGGTGCTGACATGCTCCCGCCACTCTACCTCTCCCTTGCTGAGCCACTCCTGGCACCGTGAACAAGAAGTGGTGCAGGTCCTGACCACCGTGGAGCCCTTCGCGGCGGCAAAGGCCCTGCTGCTTTTGCCTATGCCCACACCTCCAAGGCCTCTTAAGCAGAGAGGAAAGCCCACGTTCCTCTCTGGTAAATGGTCTCCTTGCAGACAGTACTGCTCCCCGATGCCTAGTATGGCACCATGCTCCCCAGTGCCGAGAGAAGACACTTCCCTGAAAGCACCAGGCAAATACCGCCCTGGGCTGGGCTCAGAAGCACAGTAGGCAGCGCTCCACTTGTCCCCAGCTCCATAGCACCTCTGCTTCCCTGGGACCATCTGTATGGCCTGGCATCAAACCTCCCATGCTGCGAGAAAGCTCTAGCTCACCAAGCCTGGAGGAGATCACCCCATCTAGGAAGCCCCTTACCGGTACCATCTGCATGAATGAGTGGTGCCAAGAGAAGTCTCTCCCCAGCGGACTCACCACAGTAGCGAAGAGCCTGCCATCATTAACCTGGATAGGGAGCTAAACCCCAGACCAGGATCCTATAGAGTGGACATCATGACCCATTTCGATCTGCTGTGCAGGGTTGATGCCCACACAGGCCTAGAGGCTGAACCAGTCCAAGACCCGCTATTCAATCCAGGTGTTTCATCCCCACAGGACACAGTAGCTGTGCCCTTGCACCCTAGTGTGCTTGGACTTGCCAGATCCCGGTGGCAATACCCTGCCTCAATTTCCTCTGTGTCTGACATAGAGGCCCACAGGTACCAGGTCCTTCCACTCATGTCACCAAAGGCCAAGTCCACGAGTAGTTGAGGCTGCCCTAGGGTGTGGGGTACATGCAGACTCCATGCCAGAGTCCAGGGGGGGGCCAGACAGATGGAAGTCCTGGGTAGACAGGCATATTCGACCTCGACCTTCCAGCTGTGTATAGAGAACCACCAGGCATTGGTGGCTAGATATACCTCTGACATTTGGGACTTCCTAAAGAGAGTTATGGGCCTCCTTCCCCAGGATTAGAGGGAAGATTTTGAGTTCCTCCTTGAAGAAGCCTCCCTGGCATCCCGCAATGCACTTCTAGCAGCTTGGGATGCCACAGATGCAGCAAGCCAAGGAGTTGCCATGGCCGTTGTTATTAGGCGCATGGCATGGCTGAAAGAAACAGGCCTACTTCAAACCACTCAACAGGCCATCCAGGACCTTCCGTTTGAGGAATGGTCCTTGTTTGCAGAGGACTCAGACACCCTCCTAAGCGGCACTAGGGACTCCAGGTCGGACCGCCAATTTCTGTGTATGCTCCCCTCTCAAACACTGAGCCACCCTCTTAGTCCCCTTGCCATCATAGGGAGAGTGAGCTACCCTGATTGAGTAAAGTTCAAAACGACCCTATTGAGGGTCCTGAGCCATCCTGTTCACCAGGCTCCCCACCTTAGTCCACTGGACGACTTGCCTGAGTCTATACCACCTTCCATTTAGAGAGCCTGCTGAGAACCATTGCCTTCAGACAATTTCACTTCTTCTTAAGGCAGAAGTTCCCCAGTGTTTAGCAGGGGGGCCTGCGACTCAGATAGGGGTGTCCAAACACATTCTCTGCCTCTTCGCACCCCCCCCCATGACAATGGTTCATCTGACCAGGGCCCCTTATAGACAAAGAACCCCGCCTTTGTGCTATATTTCTAACTGGTTTTTCCTAGAGAACTCTACTCCTTTCCTGGTACATACAGGCAAATTGCCCCCTTTACCATCTGCTTCCTATTTCCCCAGGGGTACTCGGGGGCACCCCTAAGACCCCACTCTTCCACGCTTAGTTCTCATTTTTCTAGCTCTTCACTTCAAACCCTAAGTCCTTGCTTAGGTCTGCGGTGCTTCATAGCCTAGCTCAATATACCTAGTGAGGGCATGATGAAGATCCGGCCAAGCCACAGGTCAACCCCGTAGAGCTCAGTCACAGGGAAAGATAAAACTCTTGTGGAGTCCTATAAAGTTTTAAGGTAGGACCCTTACAATTCTTTCTTAGAGGTTCCCATACTGTAAGGAGAAACTGCTTGCATGCTAGCGTGCTTCGAATGCCTTCCCCTCTCTGTCATATGTGCCCGCTGTACACTGGGCTATTGGGTAAGTGCCATGTTGTTTCTTGAGCGGGGTGATAAGAGATACAGTTCCCTGCCTTCCTCCCCTCCTCCTCTGTTCCCCTTTCACTTCAGACTGGCAAGGATCAGGGCCTGAGCTGTTCATTGATGATCAGACAGCCAGAGCTGTACCCCACTCCACATGGTGAACCTCTACACCCTCTGTTTCCAGCGGGTCTACATCGAGTACCTGGGGTTCTTTCTCTCCCTCTGTCCCTTTTCCACCAGTCAAGGACGATCACTGTCAAGCCTTGTCCAGCTTTTTATAAGACTCTTTCAGAATAAACCGCCCTTCATCCAGGAACCCCGAAGAAACTTTATCCCCGGGGCCGCTAGGCTTGAAGGAAACACCTGTGGCTTCCTAACCTCCAATCCAATGGGATCCCTCTCTTCGGGAGCTCGTGAGGGGCGATGCCTCTCAGCCAGTAGCAGTCATACATCCCTATCACTTTGCATGACCTAGGGTGGAACACTTTCAGTCTCAACTTGCTTCTCCTGAGCCTCCCAGTGCACATTTTTTAGCCGAGGGAGGATAGTTTTTTCTACTGAACACATAAGCCTTGCCTCTCTTTGTGGGTCAGCTCATAGGGTTATTGTTGTAACTCTCACCCCCCCCTCCGCTTCCACTCCTCAAGGTGTCAGGCTGGCTCACAGGCAGAGATGGTGGCTCTTGAGTTTAAGTCTAAGGAATTGAACCCCCATGTTGCTTGCTACTCACTGACAGGTCTCTTAATGACCCCCTGGTTTTACCCTACCATTAAGGCCTAGTGGGACAGCATAGTCCCGTAGGAGTCACTGAGTGGAGTTAGATCCTTCCCCTTTATCTTGCTCTAGGGGTCATTTTTCCCAAGGATGGTGCCCTCCCAGGGTGGGGTGGGGGGGCAATGGGAAATTAGCAATAAGTATATGAAGGCCCTCCCAGGACACCTGCGTATTCAGGTACACGGGCTATGGTACTATGACTGCCTTTCTCCAGTCTCATCTCTTTTACCAAATTACTCGTTTCCTTATTGATTGTGGTTCCCGTGGGTCTTGGCCCTTGTGCACACAGAGACTTAGAGTGCCGGATCGCATGCTTTGTGCCATATTCTTCCCTTCTTAGGCGGTAGGGCAGTTGGATATGCAATGAGATTACGCTCAAACATTTTGCTATATTTGTCCCTCTTCTTTGAGCCCTCAGCCTCGATGCATTAAGGCAGGTTCTCAGTACCTGGAGTTGCCCTTGTACATCCCCTTAGTTTGTGTGAGTGAGAAGACAAAATCCCTTCTCCCTCCTGTGCCTCCCTTCCCACATTATCAGGGCCTTCCCCTGCTTTGGTGGTGCCCCTATTCTGGTACTTCAGGTCTCTGCATACTCCCCATGATATTAACCATTGCCTTTCCCAGGGGAGCCCTAGGGAGTCTCCCTTTAGAGGTCCTGACCACTCAATCTGTTTCCTCACCATAAACCCTAAGCCAGGTTGCCCTAGGTTGTCTCTTCCTTGCAGAGAGTATCAGCATAGCACTCACCTGAAATTTTCAGGCCACTGCCTGCAGTCCTTTGGCTCTGGGGTAACTCATTTATAGCCCAAAGGCAGACCGTCTGCCCTCAAGATCACTACACCTGGTTCCCTTGCCGGAGTACTTCTCCACAGCACTTAGCAGTATGGTGATACCTTGGAGCCAACCCTCACAACCCATCGTTGAGCCCTTCTTCATTTGCCCAGGGTGGGGAGGTACCTACCCACCCTTAATAGTAGGGCTACAGTACAAGCTATCAATGCCAATAGATGACCCATATTGGCCATTTCCTGCTACCTACAGGCGAGCCACCGCTGCCTGACATTGAAGGTTTTAGGCTCCAGTGGGATTCAGAAATTGTGCATCCCACTCTCCACGAGGGGGACAGACTTCCCCCTTTCCTATATAGGTCTTAGCAGCAGACACTCAGTATCTTCTATCATTCACTAAATGCAGTCCTACCTTGCACCCCTTAGGGTGGCAGATAGGACATGGTTGTGTAGGGACTGGCAGTGGTCCTGGCATGCATGGAATACCCAGGGCAGTTTGTCTGCCTAGTCTACCCACTTCTCTAATCCACTTTTCCCTGTCTAGTGCTCATAGAGCTTGGAGAAGAGTGCTTCTCTTTGCATAGGGACACGGAGTCCCTAGCTTGTGACTGCCTCTTTTTCCAGGGTTTGGGTCCTGCTGCACTTGCATACAGAACCTATGAACCCAACCCACCTCAAGGCGACTTGCAGTTCTCTCTAGGGTCCCCTAAATCTGCTTACGGAGGGACTTCATAGAGTTATTTATTTTCCCTTTCAGGTAGGCAATATGTTTACCCTGGGCAGCCTCCTGCTGGAGCCTCACCTATGGGGATCACTGTGCTGAAGGCGGAAAACTCCAACTCTGCCCACTGTCCACAGTGCAGCTAGTAGTCACCTAATACTGAATGTGTCCCAGCAGCAGTCAAAGAATGGTGGGTTACTTACCAGTAACCATCCTTCATTGAGATGGGCTACTGGCATACATTTGGGGCCCCCTCTGCCATTCGCACGATCCGGAGTTGGTGACTCTAAAGGGACTGGGGAGAGCCAGAGTCAGGGCTGTCTATATAGAGCCATGGGAATGGCCAGAGGAGGCGTCGGCCACCATCCCTGCTCTGACAGGCTAGGGCAAAAAGCTTCCAACCAATCTTGTGCTGCAGCACATAGACACCTAATACTGAATGTATGAAAGCAGTCCATCTCGAAGAAGGATGGTTACTGGTAAGTAACCCACCATTACAATTCACTAGTGCACCAATGCCGCAGGCTCAGTGCTTTGCTGTGCAGTGCTGGACCCTCTGGGCCATAGTAGAACAGCCTTGATGGTAGCTCTAATTTCTCTCAGCTGGTGCAGCCACAGGGTACCAAAAGTACAGCAAAAAGTCAAGGTAGCATTAAGTTGCCCACATCCCTTTCCTCTGGCTCGCTCAGTTTTCTGGGCTGGGGTGGGGAATGACACAAGAGTCCCTGTGCTGACTATAAAAAACAACCAAGGAGTCCTGGCATGCCTAAAGATTAGCAAATTTATTAAAGCATAAAATTTCATGGATTATAATCCACTTCCTTAGATGCATAGAGTGAAAACTGTGGTATGCTAGGTATATATACACATGAACAGTGAGCTAACAAAGTTAATCCAATTCAAACAGCATAGAAGTGGCTCATTAACAACAACTGATGAAAAAGGGCAATGTTTAAAGAAGGAAAATTGCCTTTTGCAGTGAGTTAGCCACTCATAGTCCCTATTCAGACTTAGTCTGATAGTGTCTAGTTTGCATATGAATTCCAGGTAAGCACGTTTCATGCGGAAGTTTGTTTTTGAAGGGTTTTTTTTGTTTTGGTTTGGTTTGTTTTGTTTTTGCTGACATATGGCAACTTTCATGTCTATTATAGTGTGTCCAGGGAGACCGAAGTGCTTCCCTAGCAGTTTTTGAATGTTGCCATGCTTGATGTCTGAGTGTGGCCATTTCATTTTATCATAGACTCATAGGGCTGGAAGGGAACTCATGAGGTCATCTAGTCCTACCCCTGCTAAAAGCAGGACCACTCCCACTAACATCCCAGGCAGGGTTTTGTCTAATCAGGCCTTAAAATGTTTCCAAAGATGCGGATTCCACCACTGCCCTAGGTAACCCATTCCAATGCTTCACCAATCTCCTAGTGAGAAAGTTTTTCCTAATAGCCAACCTTGAGTGCCCCAGCTGCAACTTGAAACCAATGCTCCTTGTTCTGTCCTCTGTTACTACTGAGAACACCCTAGCTCCCCCTCTTTTTGGAGCATCCCTTCCAGTAGTTGAAGGTTGCTAGCAAATCTCCCCTCAGTCTTCGCTTCTGCAGACTAAGTAAGCCTAGTTCCTTAAGTCTCTCATCATAAGTCATTTGCCCCAGAGGCATTGTTAGTGTGGGGCTCCGGGTGTGGTAGCCCCCCTGAAACTCAGGGCCAGCACCTGACCAACACATCTCTAAACTGTGGGGGGGGTGCACTGTCGCTGCCCCCCTGCAGGGAACACTGCCAGGTACGCGCAGCTGGCAGCCGCAGCCTGTACCTGTCTGGAAGACAGCGTCTTCCAGCCAGGAGGAAACTGCCCCAGGCTGGGCCTGGGAGTTTTTAAAACTCCTGCGCTGGCCTGATCCTGCTCTGAACATGCTCAGCGCAAGGCCAGGCCAGGAGCATCAGCCTCTGCTAAGGCTGTGCTCTCCTCCGGCAGCCAGGTAAGGAAGCCAGAGGGGGGGAGGGGGAGTCCGGGGGCAGGCATGCCATGCCAGCCCAATGGGGAAAGGGTGGGGGGAAGGAGATTGGCCTGGGGAAATGGGGCACAGTGGTGGGACCGGGGGCTTAGGGAGGAACTCGGGGAACTAGCGGGCAGGGGGCAGGGAATGGAATGGGGCCCAGTCGGCCAATGAGGGCCTGGGCCCCACTTAATCTTTATGTATAGTGGCGCCCTGATGTGCCCCAACCCCCTAATCATTTTCGTTGCCCTCTTTCTAATTTGTCAACCTCCTTTCTGCAGTGCAGAGCCCAAACTGGACACAGTAGACCAGATGTGGCATCTCCAGTGCCGAATCAAGGGGAATAATCACATCCCTCAATCTGCTGGCAACTCTCCTACTGATGCTGCCCAATACATCATTGGCCTTTTTGGTAACCAGGGCACATTGTTGACGCATATCCAGCTTCCCATTCACCATAACTCCCAGGTCCTTTTCTACAGTGCTGCTACTTAGCTGATAGGTCCCCAGCCTATAGCAGTACATTGGATTTTTCCATACTAAGTGCAGGACTTCGCACTTATCCTTGTTGAACCTCTTGAGTTTTCATTTGGCTGCAATGCTGCAATTTGCTTAGGTCTCCCTGAATCCTATCCCTGCTCTCTAGCATGTCTACCATTCCCCACAGCATGGTGTCATCTGTGAATTTAGTGAGCGTGCAATCTATCCCAGTATCCAGATCATTAATGAAGATGTTGAACAGAACCAGCCCCAGGACTGACCCCTGGGGCACTCTGCTAGTTACTGGTTGCCAGCTAGATATTGAGCCATTGAGCCCTACCCACTAAGCCCGATGATTTAGCTAGCTTTCTATCTCCCTTACAGTCCATTCATCCAAACCATACATCCTTAACTTGCTGACAAGAATGCTGTGGGAAACCACATCAAAAGCTTTGCTGAAGTCGAAGTATCTTACATTGACGGCCATTTCCACATCCACATTTATTCTTTCATGTAGAGACAGTCTAGTTTACCCAATGTATAGGGCAGAGGCACATTGTTGGCATATGATGGGATATATCACATCATTAGATGTGCATATAAATGAGACTCTGATAGAGTGACTGGTTTGGATAGGCCCTACGATGGTGTCACTTGAGTAGATATGCATGCAGAGTTGGCGACAGGGTTTGTTTCAGGAGTGGGTACGTGAGTTAGTGTTTCTGTTTTATGGTTGATGGTAAGTATTTGCTTCAGGTTGGGTGGTGGAGGTGTCTGTATGCAAGAACTGGCCTACATTCCAAGGTTTGAGAGGATGAGGATCATCTTCCAGTATACATTGTTGATTTGCTTGTGAGGTTTTACTTGGGGCTATAGCTGCTAAGTGGTATTCTCTTGCTTTTCTTGTTGAGTCTATCCTGTAGCAAGTGACTTCTGAATATGCCCCTGGCTTTGTCAAGCTTTTTTTCCCCCCACTTCCCCAGGTGGAAATTATAATTTTAAGAATGCTTGCTAGAGATCTTGAAGGTGTTTGTCTCTATCTGAGGGATCCAAGCAAATGTGGCAGCATCCTAGGGCTCAGATGTAGACAGTGGATTAAGTAATGTGTCCTGGATGAAAGCTGGAGGCATGTAAGTAGGTCTAGCACTCAGCAGGTTTCCAGTATAGGGTGGTATTTATGTGGCCATCACTTAATTGTACCATAGTCTCCAGGAATTGGATCTCTCATGTGGACTGGTCCAGCCTCAGGTTGATGTGTGGTTGAAATCCCAGTGGAATACTTCCATGACCTCTTTTCTGGGGGTCCAGATGATGAAAATGGCATCAATGAAGCACAAGTAGAGGAGGGGCACCTGGGGAGGAAAGGTGAGGAAGTGTTGATCTAAGTCAGCCATAAAAATGTTGGCATGTTGGCATATCAACCATACAATGGAGTAATCCTCTCTAACCAGTAGAATCGACATTTTGGCCAGATTATGCCAGCAATGTAGAGCAAAGCAACTGCACCTGACTGGAAATTCTGGTCCTATATAGAGTATTTTCAGATAGTAAATCTAGAGGAAAGCTTTGTGATTAGCACAAATACATAAATATATTTTAAACATAGGCAATGGGAGTCTAAGTGCTTTGCCTAATATCACACAGGAAGCTTGTACCTGGGCTGGAAACCAAACTCAGAGCCAACGCCCAGGCCCAGGGTCATGTAGGCACTTTGTAGCATAATGGAGAACAGAATTCTGATCTCTCAGTCCTTAGTCGCAGGAAGCTTGTATCAAGGCTGTGAGGAGAAATCTGCTCTCTTTTCTCTGTTACTACTGATACAGGGTCAGAGAGAAAACATTTGGCAGACACTTAGATATCAATATTTAGATATTCAAATATTTGTGGTTTTGCTCTAAATAGAACCTGAAATTATATTTTTCTGCTAGTCCCTTTTTAACTCCAATGAGCTAATAATCTGCTAAATCTAGTGATAGGCACTTACAACCTTAGCTCTTGTTTTAATTACATTTTTTGTGCCTCATGTCAAAGCTGATTGAGGCTGAAGTAGAAGGCCTGTACTTTAAATATTTCTCTTTAGGGGCTCTTGAGTAATTGATGATATTGCCTTACTTGGAGAAACTATTGACTAAAAGCACTGAATGCTGGAAGACCTTGATATATTGTAGAATGTATGGCACTTGTAAATCCGTGCTGATGAGTTCAAAACTATGCATGCCTCCTCTAAAACAGAAATGAAGGAACTGCTGACTCGGCACATAGATAGGAGTGACACTGAATGGGTGAAGAGTGCTTTCTTTCTAAGTAGCTGGTTGACAGCAAAATGGTCTGTAGCTGAAGAAGCTGCACATCAGTAGAGCCCTGCAGATCAACGGGTATCCTCGGCAGATCTGCCGGTATCTGCATCTGTGGATGCAGGTACAAATAACTGCAGACCCATTGCTGCAGATTGACCTGTGGATGCAGATTCTATTTTTATCTGTTCAGGGTGCAATCTGCTGCTGCTCTGAGCTGGATCAGCAGCACACAGGGGAACAAGGAAGCGCACCAGCCAATCCTAGCTGAGTTCTGATTGTGGTCTGCCAGCCAATCAGAGGCTCAATTACAGCAGGCTGGGGCCAGAGGGCCTCACCTCACTGTCAGTCAGTCAACATGCTAGCCTTTGATTGGCTCGTTCTTCCCGACTTCCCTGCCCACTTCTTCCTTTTCTAGTTTGCTGTTTACATGCCATGCTGTCTACCAGACATTTCTTTTGTGGCCAAAAAAATCTGATTGATAGCACAAAGTGCAAACTGCAAACAAGAAAAGGAACAAGTATGCAGGACCCATGTGGGGAATGAGCAAATCAAAGGCTAAAATGCTAATTGTGAGCCCAAGCTTGGTTGCAGATGTCGTCATGGATGTAGCTAAAAACCTGGCATGCATATTGTAGACTTGCTAGATACTGTCACCAAGTGGATGTGGCTCAGCTGCAGCTCCACATTTTTGTATCCATGCAGGGTTCTACACATCAGATCAATTTTGCAACAATGGAATTTTGGCACCATCAGTGCCCCTGTTTGGGTGGCAGGATGTTCGTGTGACGACTGTGATGCAGGTGTTAATTGCAGCAGTGATGACTGCTCTGTTGACAGAACAGAACTGTGGCCTTTAAAAACCACTGAGGAAGGCAAACTAAATAGTGTTCAGTGAGAAAAAAATTCTCCTTCAAGTGCTTCTTCATGTTCATTCCAAAGAAGGTATATGTATGTATGTCACAGGCACTGTCACTGAAAACATTTTCCTAGTGGTATCATCCATGATAGGTCTGGTGCCCCCTGGAATGGTGCCTTCATGGCATGGTATATAGACTACTGCCGCCCTGCCATCCCCTCAATTCCTTCTTTCCGTCCATTGTATACTTGGTCTGCAAGGTCTATTCTTAGGCTTATCTGTAAATAAGTATAAATAGAATGTTAATAGGTGTTAACAGTTAGACTCCCTGTCTGCAGGGCTACCCACAAGGCTTGGAGTATGCCTTGCTCCCATGGCTTTAAGCTCTGTGCGACTTGCCCTACACAGATACCAGTGAGTGACTCACATGAGAATTGCTTGAAGTGTGTAGGAGAAGGGCATGGCCTAAGTAAGTGCTGTATGTGCAAGAACCTTAGGCCGAGGACCAAGAAGAAGCAGGATAACTGATGCAAATTCCTCCTAATGGTGGCAGCATTTTGTCCAACTTCAGAATGGCAGCCAGACTCAGTCCCCACTAACTCCTTGGTTCTGAGCATCATGGTCTCATTAAATACCCTAGGGTATGTCTACATTGGAGGCTCAGATAAATCAACTTAACAAGGTTGACTTAAAGTTGACCTTGTTAAGTTGACTTAGAGTGTCCACATTTAAAACTCCTGTAGCCTGCCCATGTCCACACTGGCAGCTGCTAAGTCAACTTAATGCTTAAATTGACCTTATTAAGTCAACTTAAGCCAGTGTAGATGGGACATAGTTCTTAAGTAGATCTTATTAAGTTGATTTAAGGGCTACTTCCATCTATACTGGCTTAAGTCAACCTAAAGCGGTAGTATTATTAAGCTGACTTAAAGAAGAACTAAAGTCAATTTAATAAAGTCCCAATGTGGACGGAGCTTTCCTTACATCGACTTAAGGAAGGTTAAGTTGACTTAAGGCTCCAGTGTAGACAATACCACTAGTACAGGTCGGGGTCCTAGTGCTGATTACCTCTTGTCACCAACATTCTTCCCTGGCACTGGAGAGAGAGATCATTATTCACCATCACTGGTGCCCCAAAAGAAGACAAAAAGGTCAGACCGAGAATGCTGCCACATAGTGGGTGAGATCCACCCTGAATAACCTGCAGACCTCTCAACTGGCACAGCTGATTCCAGTGAGGAGCAATTAAGCCTGGTGCATATGGACTCCCCTCCAAGGCTGAGCCATGCAGGAAACTCAACCCTGCACTCCCACCAACACCAGAGTCTCATGAGGTGGCAAAAAGTTTGCTAACCTTTTCAGTGCCTCTGTTCCCCACAGGGCATGGGGAACAACTCAGGCACTACGCAACCTGACCACATGGAGGCATAGCGTGATTGTGGGCCACATGCCGTCTTGCCCGAATGTGATGCAGCATGCTTTTCTCAAGGTGAGACCCCATCAGACATGGCTGGTGTTGGTGTATGTACCAAGCTACCATCCTTTTGAGAAGGTAGGGAGAGGCCTGCATATGGTAATTTACTCCTTCCAGCGATGGCTGGCTCAGTCATGGTATATGAGGATATTCTCTTTACGAGGACTATCCTGTCAATGACACTAGTGACCGATGTCTTGGATATGGCTGGGGAAGCACACGTGATACCCCTCAAAACTCAGGGCTGGTGGTCAGTGAAATGACTCTTCACATCAATATCATAGTTATAAGCAGTGCGCCTGGCCTGTCAGGTGTTCCAACCCATCGACTGGGGAAGTGCGTGTCCACTCATGGACAATATCATGGCAATGTTCTACATAAAACAAGAAAGGCAGCTGGGGTGGGAGTAGGCTCATTTCCTCCCCTTATGGCAGGAAGCACTGAGCCTATGGGAGTATGTGGTATATTCACCTATAGCTGACTATGACTCAGTAATAGGTTAGTTATGTTTATATATTTTAGTCTACATTGTTTCCATGCCATTTCTTACATATATTTTGAACAGTACATAATACCTGCTGAGCTGAACATGCATTGCTCCCATAACTATAGCATGAATCATTTATTTGAATTTTTCTCAAAACTTCAACAAAAGAAAAGCTATGGGTATTCTTCTTTCACCCTAACACAATACTATTGAACAAAAGTGACAGGAGCAAGCTGAATTCATTGTATTTACATTTAGAACAGAAAACAAAGAGAAGATGTCAATATGGAACAGTTCATGAATCAATGTTTGCACTACAGTACAGTCATTTTTAGTACAGAAATAGAACTTAACTAGTTTTCTTTAGTTTTGTTTGTGAAAAAGTTTGCATCTTCCCTTTTTCTAGTTTGCATGTAGGAGTTGCTTGTTTAATGGTAGGTGACCACAGGAACTCATGTTAAAACTAAGCACAGCATACTACGTGGTGATTTTATCTTCAGAGATGAACTGTGAGTCACCTGCAAGTTAAGCCTATTTCTTCTCATGCTATTTCTTGCTTTGGTATGGTGACATTGTTATATCAGTTTTTAGATCACCTGAGAGGTATTCGTTTGATTTGTTTTAGGATGATCAGATTTGGGCATAAGAGAGGCAGCTTCTTGAAATTCTGTGGCCACAAAATAATAGCAAATGGCATCCAGACAGCAGTTACAATTTGCTATACATGCGCTCACATTAATAAAGATTCTAAAATTCCGGATTACGAGGCAGGGAATTCCATTTTTTTCCATCACATATCTAGCAAGCATCCCAGTTTGGACAGGTAAAAAGCACACTATAAATACAATGATATTTGCAGAAACTATATGAATAGCTTTTTGGATTGGCTTTTTTTCATGTGGACTCATGATCATCTTTTTTTTCAGCCTCTTGATGATGTGCATGGAACAAAAGCTCAGGATTATTAGTGGTATTAAAAAAACCAAGCAAAAGAAATATAGAACACTGTTTGATGGTTCAGTGGAAGCCTTTTGAAAACATAAAGGTTCACTTCTGTTTTGTTGTAAAATCAGTCCAGTTATCACTGTTACCCAAAGAAACCCACAGATAAGAGATGCCTTCCATGGTGACCTTATACTCCTTGCCTTCAGAGGATACTTTATGGCGATGTATCGATCAATTGAGATGAGAGTGATAATGTAGATGCTCATGCACATATTTGTTGAATAGATGGTCTGTATAATGAAACACAGTGTATCACGCTTCCAATTAGTCCAAAGAAAATAAATTGTGAAAGGCAAGGTGCAGACTACACAGCAGTCTGCAATGACCAAGTTAATCATGTACACTCTGGTTTCCGTCCATTTTTTCAGTTTGCAGCAGAACACCCACAAGGCAAGGCCATTAAACACAGCTCCAAAAGGGAAAATTGTGGAATAAATAATTACTTGAATAAGCTGAAGATTGCTACTCAGGTTTAGGTGGCAGCTGAAGTCTGTTGAATTTGTCATTACAATTTGCTGCTGTTACAGAACAAGGTTTCAAAGACCTGAAACATAACACAATTCTTTTTCATTAAAAACATAAAGCTCATCTCCTGTTTAACTCACTGCGCTCTCCCACCAACTTGCCTAACAAACATCGCCTTCACGCTTTTTCCTCTCAGTAAGGTAGAATTAACCTCCTTCCATTTTCTGGGTCACTCAACAGCCCCATTCTCCATCACATTCAATTTTGGACTCAATCAGAGTGCAGAAAAAAATCAATGATTCTAAAAGTTGGATTAAAACATATTTAAAAACTGAAATTAAACATTTTTCTTTTTAAAAATGTATCTATTTAAAATTAAATTTGAAATTATGACAATCTATGCTAAGGCCTATATTTAGTAAAATTTTACATTATACTATAGTAAATTTAAATTATATTTTAAAAAATTATTCAAATAGCATATTTGCTGCTGAACTTTTAAGAAAATCAAAGCATGACCTGATTGAAATCACTGATTAAGGCACTGGACCAAGGTATACTGAAATGCTAAATCAATTTTTGGCAGTAACAGCCTCAGTAACAGAAGGTGCTGAGAGAATATTTTCTTCATTTCTGTTTATTCAACGAGTTCAGTTCATTACTTAGTTCATTTATAGCTAGAAAATGACTGGGGACTGGAAAAAGAAAAGCAGGAAAGCTTGTTTTTCTTCTTTAATCTATGAATGGAAATGAGGTGTGAAAAGATGGGATCTACTAATTCTGGAATCTTGACGAACCTGGTGACCAGAAACAATACGTTCAATCCTCTCACTACAGATCGTTCTTCTTTTGTCTAATAAGTCAGTTATTTTGAAATGCAAAACAAGTTTCCGCAACCAATTGTTTTTCTTATGTCTCCAGCACATGCAAGATAGTTCTATGCAACTAATAAACTCAAATTTTAAAATGCTGGTTTTGTGCATTTTTAACTGATTTCCAGTTTGCTTCCAAGTGCAGCTTGACACAAATTAGAAATAAAAAGTTGATCATCATTTAGTAAATAGGAAATCATTCCCCATTTTCTAACATTAAAAAAATACTAATAAAACTCAGAATTATGCTAAGCCATATAAGTGAGTATATCAGTGGATATAAATATAGTGTATGCGCCTTTTTAACAAAAAGAAGTACAAATTATATCAACAATGAGAATCAAACTTTCTTTAGGAAAGTAACTAAGCACAAATGCAAAACGAAATTATAACCGGATGATTTAAATTAAGGTTCCATGTTTGCTAACTTAAATCATGTTCAAAATCTGTGCTATTAATCACATTGGCTATGTCTACACAGCAAATTAGTTGGAATTAAGCAGCCTTAATTCAAACTAATTTGAACCCTGTCTACCCTAGGCTTTGCCGAGTTTGAACTAAATATTAGTTGGAACTAAAAAAAGCGCAGCTAGTTCAAACCAAAAGTTAGTTCAAGCTGAAAAAAATGCACTTAGTTTGACCTAACTTTCAAACTACTTATTTTGGACTAACCAAGTCTGAATTAAGATTTTATGTGCAGACATAGCTTTTGATTTAAATCAATTCATCTGGCTCCAAATACTTTGGACATTGGCAAAGCTGTAGTCTGAATTTTATGTAAGGTCCCTCTCTTTCATTCAAATTTTGCATGTTTTGTGTTTTCCTGAAGGTTCCCTAACACTTACTTTAACATGAAAAGAAGCTGCTTAGAGCTATTTGCCTGATAAGATCATGATGTTTACTTACAGATTTGCAGTCACATAATGTAGTAGAACCTCACTGACTTGCATTAAATGACACCAGAGAAACCTATTGCAAATTAACAAGTAATTCATGCTGTGGGGAGGATGTCAGTATATGTGACATGGTTCTCCCTAATTCCAAAAATAGTGACTTTACCTTTGAAGCAGTGCTTCTGAGGGTTTTTTTCTTCCTGCGGTAAGTTGTGGGCAGTCTTAAAAGTCCACCCACATGGTCCTAGACTATGTCTACACTTGAAAATTAGCTCAAATTAAGGCTGCTTAATTTGAACTTTTTCCAAAGGGATAGCCATGTTAGTCTAGTGCAGCAAAAAAAAAAAAAAAAAAAAA